>LPNX010763768.1:135990-150287 GCA_001517045.1 Pseudotsuga menziesii
GGCATAACAAGTTAAACAGTAGATAGATAAATGAAGTGGAATCGAACATGATAATCCAAATCTAAGCTATGAACTAGAAAAATGATAGTATGAGTACAATAAACTCATTAGATTCAGATTTCCATAAAGATATTTTAATATTACTAATGTAAATGAAAATGGCGATCTATTGTTCTCTAGTATCTTTAAAACTATATCTCCTTGAATTTCTTCTTTATCGAAAGTAGAACAAGGAAAGCTTTACCTGTAGGAAGCTGAATAGTCTGGCTAACAAGCATTATATCTATATTTCTTTACTGAATGATTTTGGGTAACAGCATATGATTTTATTACTTTAAAAGATCTGATAAGCAACAATCCCAAAACTTTACCTGGATATCTGTAACAGAAGGAAAACTGTGTGCGTTAGCTTAGCAGCTAAGTAAGCCCAGTATAACATAGCATATCCCCTTGCTGTTGCAAACAGAAAATAATCAGAAGACCGACAAGAAACTCTACTTGTATTTCTATACATACATAAAGTCTATTTAGTTACAAAACTAATAACATTAACTAATCAATATTTAATTATTGCATTAGTACTGAGTTTATGCTATTTATAAAAGTTTAAATTTTTTTGAAATTTTAGGGTTTTGACATCCTGGAAGTTAGTGGAAAGATTCACACTACAATTTTTCATTGGAAGAAGAGATCATTTTGAATAGGTATGGTGAATTGTAAATAATTGTTTTAATTCACAAGCTTTTAGATCATTTCATTGATTTATGTTTTATGATATGCCTACAACACTATCTCTCTCATAGACAACATTTAATTTCATAAGAATAAATCCCGACTTCACATCTAAACAAGTCTCATATTCTCCATACACGATGAATTATGCAATGTTAACTAATTTACATTTGCACATGAATATATTTTGATTTCACACAATGATGGCATAGATGAAGTTATCTCTTGAGACTCTTCAATTTAAAAAAAAACTTTGAAGTAATCATGGGAGAGGGTCCATATTGAATAGTTCACCAACTTGTCCATTTTCTCTATACAAGATGAAGTATGCAATGTAGACCAATAATCATTTGCACATGAATATATTTCGATTTCCCACAAGGATGGCATAGATGAGGTTCTCTATTGAGACTCTTCAATTTGTATAAAAACCTTGGAAGCAATCATGGGAGAGGGTCCATATTGAACAATTCACCAACTTTTCCATGCTCTCCTCTTCATGCTAGATTTATCATAACATGAATTTTTTCTTGACAGGAATGCCTCTACCTCAATGATTTCTCTTTTTTTCGAGGGATTTGCAACCCCCTCATTTCACTCATCTTCTTTTGAATTCCAATACTTTTTTAACACAAAGGAAGTTAGAATCCTATAGTTGTAATACCTACAAACTTGAATATCTTTACTTGACTCAAATAGAGTATAGAAATGAAAATTTGGTATGAACACAAAGAGAAACCTTTAATCAATGATTATGTATCAATGTCAATAATTACCATACTAACATATCTGTAATTTAGTTCTTTATATTGGAGTGCATCATGTATCTTGTATAATGGAACTAATACCTTATTTGTTGCTTCTTATGCAAGGGTAGACCTCATAGTTTTGATAAAGAAACTTTTGGATATGGTCAACTCATGTAACAGAGCAAGAAAAACTAGAAGGAATATTCCCATTGAAAAGGAAAATGAGGTAAGAGAAAAGGCCAGGTTGGAAATGGAGAGAGTGAGACATGGTCCAGAAATTTCCACTGATACTACGACCGATCCCAATAGAGTTGATGACATAACAACCTCTACTTTAGAACCACAGGTGAAGCGGTTGCATCCAATGGACCCAACTCACGTTCCAACATCAACACAGTCTCCAACCAACAATCCATCAATGAGCCATATTGAAGCTCTTGAAGACATAGGTGTATTGAGAGATGTTGAGTATGAAGTGTTGGACCTAGGAGCAATGATTAATTTGCAATCTCTTCCAGAAGGCCACAACCATGTTGAGCACACTCCCAATATGGACCGACATTGGAATGAAGCACCACAACAAAGAATCCCTGGGATCCGTAGCTCATGCACACCTTCCCTACCTCAACTATCTATTGCAAGAAAAAGGACTCCTAGGGGTATCCATGTGGATGAAATTTGTCTGTCAGGCCTTGAAGGTAATTTTCCCAAACGCACTATCGATTGGAAATGTAACAAAATAATGAAGGAATATTTTGAATCCAAAGGCGATGCAGGTAAATGTCAATTATTACTATGTTTGTTAAAGTCAAATTTTTTAGTTGTTGTTAGGAGAATTTTGGGCATAAATATGGTTAGAAGTTCATAGGCTAACAATCATATTGTTAGAAATATCCAATCTTATTTTAATGTGATTGGGAAGACGTCCCGTACTAAATATCTTTGTGCGGCTTATCGCATGTTATCAGAATCAGTTGTAGGAAAGTCCACACGGCAACGTCGACTCCTTTCACACAATTCTAGAATACTTAAATTAAATAGAAAAACTGTTCAGAAGTACTCTGTTATAAGAGAAAATATGCAGACTCCAGGTGGAAAAGATTGTTGGCATTTTGTCAATAGGTTTCCTCATCAAGATATGAAGCTAATTGATGATGTTAAGGAATTAGTACAAATGTTCCGGCATGATCATACCAGACCTTTCATCTAATCAAAGAGATGTGCTAAAGCTAAGAAAACGTTCTACTAAACTTGAACCCCACATCAAACACTTCCTTGACACAACACAGACTGAACTCTATGAGAGATTCAAGAATGGGCACACATAATTGAACCTGGGCCAAAGCTCCTTCGAGAAATGTAAACCATGGTATGTTCGTATATGCATTGATCGAAACACGTGTTGTTGTAGATACCATGTAGAATATGAATATTTTTATGACACGTATAAACATATATTTTGTGATTTACATACTAACCTTGAGCAGGACTACAATGAATCCTTAATACCACCGAATGCATCAAGAGATTTTATCGTCAGCATCATGTGTCCAAGGCATGAAGGACAAAAATACTATGGAAAATCATGTCTATATGGGAATTGTTCTAGTTGCAGTGGGTTTTTTCTTTTGAACTGTTGCATTCATGGAAGTGATGAGCATCAATTTAGTAAAATGAGTGTGGAGATGTAGATATTCAAGTACATAACCTATCAATCAGATAATGCGAAGGAAAGTAAAAAGATTGCATTGGTGAAGTCACAGGTGCAAATGATTATTTCATGTTTTTCCTCTTACATGTTCAGTTTCTACATATACATTCTTTAAAGGTCACATTATAATATGACCCTTGTTTTCATGGAAATAGGTACGTGTATGTGAATTTTTTATGGAGTTCTACAAGAAAACTAAGCAATATGTTCAACATGTGCATTTCGCGCGATGGCAAGATGAGTAGTACACGAAATGCAGGGACAAATTTCCCATTGGGACCATATTGTCAATTGTGGATTTTGCAGAAAACTACACCCTTCAGCCACAAAATGAAATTGAGAGTCAATACTACCATTCTGAACAAGTCAGCATCATGGTACATATTATGTATAGGCATGGCCCTGAGAGCGGTGTTAACAACAGGATAATACATAAGGAGACAAACTTTTACATAAGTGATTACAGATGCCATGATATGCATTATGTGCAACACCGTTTTTGAATTTTCTATGATCAGCTAAAGGAGAGAGATATACAGATGGATCAACATTGGATATGGTCAGATGGTTGTGCGAACCAGTTCAAAAATTCCTGAGCCTTCCAACGGATGAGTATGTTACATAATACTGATAATGTGCTACATATATGGAACTAATTTGAGACCAGACACAACAAAGGTGAGCATTACGGGGCTAGTGCATGCATCAATACCACACTACAAAGGGAGGAGATGAGGTTTACCAGAAATCTCCATATCAAAGATGCAAAATCCATAGTTCAATGGTGTTCTGCAATAATGTCAGACTGAACTAAAGCGGTAGGAAGTCTAGTCAAGAATTTTTGGCATGTGGTTGACATAGATCGATCATGTTCCTATAGTTGCGGCATAGTACAAGGAACACATGGATTTCATTCAGTTCGAAGCTCAAACAACCCCCTATTTGAACTATGGACGCAGAAATTTGCTTGCTTTTACAGCGCTTGTAGCAGTGGTGAATGGGATGAATGTGAATGCATGGATTTTTGGTTGATGATTGGGATCGTGTGTCACTTGTAGTAGACCCACGTGTAGTCGGTGAAACAACCCACTTAGAGGAGGGTCACTCAGCGATTTCGATAGACTATGACCATATCTTAGATCTTGTAAAACCAGGACACATATATGCAGTTGTTTCCTCGAAAGACAATGGATGGGGCATGGATTATTGGTTGGCATGATTCATTCGAGGCAAGAAAATCCTGAATGGATCATTGATTGATGATGAAGGAAATGAATTTCCTATTGGCTCGATGGTGGTTGAGGGTGAATATCTTACACTAGATGGGAAATCAAGAAGAACTAGTGGGCATGTATTTGTGGATTACAGACCAGGTTCATGTGGTCTATCACTTCACGAACATCCATCTACAGACAATGTCGATGAAGAACTAAACCAAGGTACATTACTTCTTGCCTCATTCAGAGCACGAGAGATTGATGGAGGAAATTAGCAACAAAGAGGATCAAGATGGCTATATTGAATGAGATTGGGTAGTTGCGCTTCCACTCCACTTGGATTCTAGTTCCATGAGTGATTGAAATTGATAGCTACTATTAAAATACAAGAGTATCATGATAACTTACTCCGGTTTCTATGTGAAATCTACAAAAGACTTTCCCTTTCCATCTATATCGATGTCATGTCTGAATATATAGCATGTATAAATACTTATTACCAAGTATGATCTGTTTTATGCACCATCTTGGTAATAAGTATTTATACATGCTATATATTCAGACATGACATCAATATAGATGGAAAGGGAAAGGATTTTACAGATTTCACATAGCAATCAGAGTAAGTTATCATGATCGTATTGTCTTTTAATAGTAGCTGTCAATTTCAACCACTCATGGAACCTGCATCTAGATTTTGATGTGTCAGCTTGCACAAGTACACAATTATCTGCATTTGACTATTTTGACTAGAGACAAATGACTATTTTCTCCATCCCTTTCACACTACTTCTTTTTAGCCACTAAAGCTATGCATGAATATAATTTTCATCATTTGCATTCTCAATTCCTTCTATTCTTTTTAATTAGAGATTGAATTATTTGAATGTAACTTTCAAGTGAAAATGTTTGATGCATGTATCTTCAATAGACACCCTTCACTGGTTTAATCTTTCACCCATGTTTCTCTTACCTTTGCTACAGGAGTTTAAAATATATGCCTAGCATCATTGCTATGATAAACAATACAAGATCAATCCATAGTATAGGTTTTTGGGTTTCCATTTAATATTGGAAAAAACTTCTAATGTGGTGCAAGAGGCTTAAGCATGTGAGTAATAAAAATGTTGGTCAAAAGTGAGATATTATTGCAGCTAACTGAAACATGCTTATTTTTGTGGTCTTCCATTAGGCTTGTATTTCATCTTTTCAGGTTTAAAGTTTTTCCAAAATTGGAGGGAGGAAATATTCAATAGGAAACCAACATCATGTCCTTCACAAGCTTGCTAACTCTACACTTTATATTGTTCTCTATATGTCCTTCCTGGTAAACCACTATCTTTTAAACTTTCTCTCCAATTTGTGTTGCATCGGGATACTAATCAAAAAATAATTGCTCTAATATTCTTACATGGTATTTGACTTGTGCATTACACTTTTAGCTCTAAATTTTAATTGATATTCTAGTAAGTTTTTATCCTTCTTCTATTTGAGTCAATAATTAGAATTGAATGTGAAAGAAGAAGGTATAACACAGAGAAAGGTCAAAGAGTTGTTGATGTTTAAGAGATACGGTTTCTATCATATACCATAGCTAAATACACCCATCTTAAGTCTTCTGGGACAACTCAGATTATGTCTTTACAAGTAACATTTCTTTTATCCCTTTTTGGAGAAATATAGTTCATGCCCAGTATTTGTTGTGTTGGACCCAAAGCCTTCAATGAAAATTGACTTCCCAATCCCTTCTTCGACCTTTTATTAATGCTCTTACCATGCCCAATAATTAGCATGTCATCCTAGACCAAGAGTGACCAAGTGTCCCTGAATGACATTTTCATGCGACTTGCAGCTCGACATAACTCGGCAAACGGAAGTCAGATTAACTAGCCATCAACTTAGTTGGTCTCCTAGCATGCCATTACCTCTAGAGGGCCCTCTCCACCACGTTTTCATGGCCTAGTGACTCCATTGTGCATCAGTTTCATGAACTAGGGTTTTGCTCAGTTTCCTTCAATGTAACTCTCGCATTGGTGTGTCAAATCTGAAAATCCCTTCTCCATGCCAGTCTTGGTGGTGTTCCCATGTCTACATTGGCCATACACACCTATCAGACCCAATGGCATGCAATATTTCTACTTCGTTTGGTTTTTTGCTCCCGAACCGAGAGTGACCAAGTGTCCCTAAACGACATTTTCATGCGACTTGCAACTCAACATAACTTGGAAACCGGAGGTCATATCGATGAGCCATCAAATCCGTTGGTCTCCTGGGATGCCATTACTTCTAGTGGGCCCTCTCTACCATGTTTTCATGGCCCAATGACTCCATTGTGCATCAGTTTCATAAACTAGAGTTTTGCGCAGTTTCCTTCAATGCAACTCTCGCATTGGTGGGTCAACTCTGAAAAACCCTTCTTTGTGCCAGTCTTGGTGGTATTTGTGCCAGTATTGGTGGTGTCCCCATGTCGGCATTGGCCATACACACCTATCAGATCCAACTGCATGCAATCTTGCTGCTCCATTTGTTTTTTCGCTCACAGACCAAGAGTGACCAAGTGTCCCTGAACGAAATTTTCATGGGACTTGCAACTCGACATAACTCAAAAAATAGAGGTCATATCGATGACTTGTCGACTCCATTGGTCTCCTGGCATGCCATTACCTCTAGTGGGCCTTTTCCACTGTGTTTTCATGGCCCAGTGACTCCATTATGCACTGGTTTTGTAAACTAGGGATTTGATGAGTTTCCTTCAATGCAACTCTCGCATTGGTGGGTCAACTCTGAAAACCCCTCCTTCGTGCCATTCTTGGTGGTGTTCCCATGTTGGCATTGTCCATACACACCGATTAGAGCCAATGACATGCAATCTTGTTGTTCCGTTTGGTTTTTCACTCCTGGACTAAGAGTGACCATGTGTCCCTGAACGACATTTTCATGTGACTTGCAACTCAACATAACTTGACAACCAAATGTCGGATCGATGAGTTGTCGACTCCATTGGTCTCCTAGCATGCCATTACCTCTAGAGGACCCTCTCCACCATGTTTGCATGACCCAGTCACTCCATTGTGCATCAGTTTCGTAAACTAGGGTTTTGCTCAATTTGCTTTAATGCAACTCTCACATTGATGGGTCAACTCTGAGAATCCCTTCTCCATGCTAGTCTTGGTGGTGTTCCCATGTTAGAATTAGCCATACACACCTTTCAGATCCAATGGCATGCAATCTTACTGCTCCATTTGGTTTTTCGCTCCCGGACCGAGAGTGAGCAAGTGTCCCTGAAAGACATTTTCATGCGAGTTGCAACTTGACATAACTCGGCAACCAGAGGTCAGATCGATGAGAATTTGACTCTATTGGTCTCCTGGTATGCCATTACCTCTAGTGGGCCCTCTCCACTGCATTTGCATGGCCCAGTGACTCCATTGTGCATCATTTTCGTAAACTAGGGTTTTTCTCAATAGATTTATTGGTGTTGTTATTTGTTGTAATAAGAGGTTCTAGATATGTTATATGCTTGGAAAGAGTGCCCTAAAGGGATGTATCTTCATGGTGTTAACGTAAACTTGGACTAGGGTTTATTTTGGTGGGTTTCCTTGTAATATTAGGATGAAGATAAGTGAAATATTGGACCATAGTGACCACCTTCACACACAAGTTGAGGAGAACAAATGAGCATAGTAACCACCTTGGCACACATATTTAGGATAAACATTGGATCATTGTAACCACCTCTGACACATATGTCGAGGAGCATTGGGAAAAAGAAGATGTGGTAAACAACTAGAAAAGGAATGCATTACATGATGAAACTTGGATATGCATGAGGACACTAGCGTTTATATATGTAAGTAAACCTTGGAGAAGGAGATATAATACTATAGGAATTGATGGTTGTCTTGCAGAATCTATAGCTGTTGTTATCAAGGCAAAGGAGGTAGAATTAGGGTTTCAACCCTGTGATATTGCAGTCTTATTCTTGTGTTATACATGGAGGTTAGGGAAAGACCATGGAAAACTTAACTTGATAAGTCTTGAGCTTCTTTTGATTCCTTGCTTAGAAGAAGATTTTTTAAGTTTAGTTGATTTTACATGGAGGTCTTGGTGCTTGTGTTGATGCAATAGACAAAGACCTAGGGTTTGAGGAATCATTCTAGGATAGACATGTTGACATCAAAACTGGTGCTAGACTTGTCTGAAATTCCATGTGCTTCTATGATGAAAGATGATTAGGTTTTATAAACCCTAACGAGGAAAGCAATTATAGTATGGATACCTTAATGCATGTTAGGGTTTCATGAACTACAATAGCGTTGATACTTGCATACTAGGGTTTCATGAACTGCAATTGCATACTAGGGTTTCATGCTATAACTAGGGTTGAGAAGTTATGAGATGAAACACATGTACTTGTACAAATCAAAAACCAACTAGGATTTTGTGAACTATAATTGCATGCTATAACTAGGGTTGAGAATTTATGAGTGGAACTAGGGTTTTGTGACCTCTTTAAAATCTATGAGATGGAAGTAAAAACACATGTACATGTATAAATTGAAAACCAACTAGGGTTTTGTGAACTACAATTGCATGCTATAACTATTGTTGAGAAGTTATGAGATGGAACTAGGGTTTTGTGACCTCTTTAAAATCTATGAGATGGAAGTAGAAACACATGTACATGTACAAATCCTAAACCAACTAGGATTTCATGAAATACAAAATGCATGCTATAACTAGGGTTGAGAAGTTATGAGATGGAAATTTGGATTTCTGAGCTCTTTACAAGTTATGAGATGGAAAAGGGAAACACACCTACGATTTCCTAAACTACCATTGCATGCTAGGGTTTCCTGAACTGCAATTGCATGCTATAATTTCATGAACTACAAATTGAATTATATAACTAGGGTTGAGAAGTTATGAGATTAAAATATGGATTTATGAGCTCTTTACAAGTTATGAGATGGAAAAAAGAAACACACCTACGGTTTCATGAACTACCATTGCATGCTAGGGTTTCATGAACTACAATCTCACTGAGACTTTCATACTAGGGTTTCATGAACTACAATTGCAAACTAGGGTCTCATGAACTACAAATATTGCATGCTATAGTTTCATGATCTACAATTGCATGCTATAACTAGGGTTGAGAAGTTATGAGATGGAAGTAGGGTTGTATGACCTCTTTACAAGTTATGTGATGGAACTAGAATGGTATGGTATGTTATATGTTAGTATAGTATGGTATGTTAGTACATGGTATGATGTTAGTATCATAGGGTATTGTAGGGTATGTACTATGATGCTAGTATTGTAGGGTATGGTATGGTATTCTAGTATGGTATGGTATGTTAGAATGGTATGATGTTAGTATGGTATGGTATGTTATATTAGTTGGTAGGGTTTCATGAACTCTTTATAGGTTATGAGATGAGAGTAGAAACACATGTACATGTACACATCCTAAACCAAATAGGGTTTCATGAACTACAATTGCATGCTATAACTTGGGTTAAAAATGGCCCTCCCCCTCATGTTTTCATGGCCCAATATGTCTAGATATCACTAAGAAAGAACATGTTGCACCATTATATTGTGCATGTACTAGAATATAAGCCAACAAATTGCATAATAAAACTAGGGTTCACATATTGAAACATGGAAATAAAAACTAGGGTTTTATGAATTCTTTAGGTTTGAAGATCAAATTAGAATGGTTAGTATCATTTAAGTAGAAACCAAAAGGCCATATAGCCCTAGGCTACACTTACAAATTGAAAACCAACTAGGGTTTCATGAACTACAAATTTCATATTATAACTAGCGTTCATAGGTTATGAGATGGAACTAGGGTTTTATGACCTCTTTGGGTATATATCATTAGATTGGTTAGTATCATTTAAGTAAAAACCAAAAGGCCCTATACCTAGGCTATGCACATACATGAAATAATTTTATTGGGATTAATATGAACTACTTACTATTTCATATGTTCACAAATGCAAATACCAATGTGTGCAAATGCTAGGATGATTTTTAGAGAAGTTTAGGAGGCGAATCAACAATACTCAAATTATAAAATTGTTACAATTGAATTAAACCATAGGTTATGAATTGAATTTCTTTGTTATCCTAAACCCTAGCTAACACTATTGTAATTGATGAATACTTACATGCTAGACTTTCCTAAAATGCTAACCCTAGCTAGACTTACCTGAAATTCCATTTGCTTCTATGATGAAAGATGATTAGGGTTTATAAACGCTAACGAGGAAAAAAATTATAGTGTGGAGATTTGAATTTTAGCTTATATTATCTTTATGATTGGGTAGATTCTAGCATTGGTTATGCATGCTAATTTGAGATAATTTTGGGTTAAATTTGTTAAGTAAACTTTAATGGTGTTTATTTCGTTAGATATCCTAAGTGTAGACCTTTGGATAGATCATCATGCACTTGTGTAGGCCATCAAGATGATGACTGAGGAAAATCCTCTGAAATAAAAGGAACTTGCTATCCAAAATGACCCTTCAAACCATGATTGTACACCCAAAGAGAATATGTCGCTACCAAAGGAAGGATCAATAAGGATGAGAAGATAAGAAGTGAGTGGGTAAGATAGAAGGCAAGCAAGTGGCCTTAGGCTATGATAGGTGGGTAAGAAGGATATTAGGGTTGCCCTAAATAGGATATTACCTGTTAGGGTTTTCTCATTGATTATAAATCATAGGTTATGCATTCTAACCTTTAAACTTCAGTTAGGGTTAGGGTTTTCTCATTGATTCTAAACCCTAGGTTAGGGTCCAAGATGTAGTTTCCAGTCAAGTAAAATGTCTTATGACAGTCCAAGATGTAATTTCCAGTCAAGTAAAATGTCTTATGACAGTCCAAGATGTAATTTCCAGTCAGGTACGAATGATAAGAAGTATATTCACTTGGATTTTGATGACACAATGACTTGCAAGCAATTCAAGGACTTTTCTAGTATTTTGCCAAGTTATGGATGTTTATATACCACTATCAAATTTGTTTAAGTATGTCTGGGAATGATTGCTTATATACAGTCCCTTTAGGGTGTCTTTGAGCCACTTTAAATTGGGTTATGGACAAATTTGAGGTGAGGCATTAGTGAGTGTGTAAGACAGGAAGGCAAGGAAGTGACCTTATGATATGATAGGTGGGTAAGAAGGCTATCAGGGATGCCCTTAATAGGATGTTACAATGAATAAGATAGGAAATCTTAGGATGAGTTAGTGGTGTTCTAGGGATGTCCAAAATAGATATTACAGTCATAGATATAGGGAGACAGTGTGGGGGTCTAAGTAGTGTGGAAATGAAAGAAATACGCATTGATTTAGAGAGAGGGAAAGGTAGGAGTCTAGGGAAAGGGTTTTAGCAAGGGTTAGGCTAGAATAGAATGGTTTAGGTGTGTCTTATGGATGCCTAATAGGTAGTATTATAGTCTAGTTTGATAGACAATCCTAGGGTTATTCAAGGATAGAAAATGGAGTAGAAGGCCAAAGGTTAGAATTACTATGTAAATACCAAAGGCAGACAAGTGCTTTCTATTGCAATTTGGACAATGAATAAGACTGTATTTTTATGCATTTGTGTATTTTTTTGTTAACTAACCTACAGTGTTAAATTTTTTATTCATTTATTGTGAACATACAGACTTTATTTCTTCGCCAACAATAAGTATTGCAAGCGTATCAACTGTAAACTAATACTGTAAAGAAGTACAAAATGATATATTAATATACAAAATTTTCCAATCATATATAAAATATGGAAACTCGTGCCCTATACAAAATATGGAAACTCATGCCAAAAAGTCACATCATGTCTAGTGTACATAGTAGGCTCTCTCAATCCTTCTGCCCACCGTCGGAGCTCCCAGGTCCAACTCCAAAATTGATCTTCCTCATCTTTGAGCTAGAGGAAGGTCGATTCTTCTGGCTGCTTCAACCACCTCCCCCTGGGCTCTGAAATGACAAGAATTGAATTTGAACTCCTACAGACAAGTATAAAACACAATTTAAATATCAAAATTACATTTTGAAATTTTGAATAGCTCACCTGAGACAAGACCATAAGTGGTGAGTGGGCTACCCTCCTCTGTGATCCAAGTCTCTCGGCAATGCCACCCTACAACATTTAAACAATAAGATAACTCATACAATTTACTTCTCTGTTAATTTTCGTTAATATTGAATGAGATTTTCATAAACTAATCAATCTCACTGTGAACACAATAAGCTGTTCTTGGGGGCTGGCAGGTGGAGCAATCAATTGGTCCTTAGGGGTGGCAGGTGGAGCAGTGGGATGTACAACCTGCTCTGATGCTAGGGTGGATGGCATAGTGGAGGATGTATCCACATCAATGTTTGCTACAACACTAGGGGGCACGATGGGAGAGGGCGTGCACTGGAGTGGGCGAAGTGGTGATGTACGACGATAAATTCCAACTGGCTGTAGAATGGAACGGGCCACCCTGGAAGAGGAAATGAGGGTGGTGGGAGAATATGGGGGAGGGGGATGAGGTCTGGAATGGGGTGGAGGGATGGGTGAATGTGGATGGATGGTGTAATGTGGTCGGAGGGGGGAGGGTGGAAACATGGGAAACTGCAAGGGAGGGGATGGATGGGTGGGGGGGGGGGGCTAGATGGAAGTGTGGTGGTGGGTGGGAGGAAAGGGATGGATGGAATGGTGTAGGGAGAGATGCAGGGAAAGTGACATGTATGCCAGGGGCTACACCTGGCATATATGGTGGGAAAAAGGAAGTCAATGGAGAGATAGTCACACCGACGTGCCTATGTGGTGGGACCTGCATACATATTCATAGCATCGTGTATTAGTAAATAAAAATATAACTATACGAATCTAAGCCATCAAAACTAAAATTAAATTTATACTTTAGTACAAGATACCTGCTCACGAGGGGATCTACTAATCCCTAGTGGGGATGGCTGGTCACTCAATCCTATGGACACCTATTCATTTGCACAAAACTATTTAGATTCAATTAGTAAATATTAACTAAATATGGGCCGACAATTTAAATAAATATGCGACGATTGACAAGAACTAATTTAGTGATACAATAGAAGTCACAAATCAATCAAGCGACATAACATCAATGATATGATGGTGATAATAATAGTCCCAAACTTGCATAATAATTTTTCTTTTAAATTATGATTTTGAGGGATGTTACATTTTTATCTATTTTAGAGACTATCCAGGACGTTTATGGGCTTACTCCTTAGACTTTCTCATCGATCCTTGAAATGATATTAAAAAATTATATGCTTGTATTGTGCAATATCAAAGGATGGATGATTTGTAGGGTAAGTGTTTGCCATATTTTCCCTAACTATATCTTTGAAAATTGTATCCATTATTGATGCTAAATTTTCCTTATATACGAATTAGTTGACTAGTTAGCCCTAGTAAACCTTTCTTATGCTTCATTTCCTTTCTGGTCTAGAGAGTTGACATGGCTATGAGTTCTCTTCTCCTCCTATTTCAAACCTAATTTTTTAAGGTATCCTAATTGAGAACACCCTTCTTAGTACATTTTCTTCTAAGTTTCTATTATAGGTAGCATACTGAGTAGATAACGGTTATTTTCACAAATTCAATTCTTGACAACACAACCAAGACCCAATTCATTAATTACCAATTTAATTATCTAACCCATCATCTTGGTGCATCTCCATGTGAATGTTTTCCACGTAAGCTTTTTCTAGGTCCCTCATTTTTTCACAAATGTCAATCATACTTCCTAGCTTGTTACCAATTAAGGTAAGAGAACATTTCATCCATTTTTGAAGGAATTGAATGAATTTTAAGATAGTGTGGTAGAATATTTTTTTT
>LPNX010763768.1:156306-166373 GCA_001517045.1 Pseudotsuga menziesii
CGGAGACACAAAAAAATTAATGATTGATAAATGGATAAAGAATACATGAATAACCTCTAAGTTAGTGATGGTTAACTTGTACTTTATATACTTTCATGAACTACAAATTAAATAGTTATACTAGTTTTAATATTTTGAAATATTAATAATAAATTAATTTTATTTAGCTTTTTTATTGAATAAACTAAATTAACTTTTAATATTATTTTATTAAGAATCTAACACTTTATCTATGTCATATAAAAAGTAATTTAGTATTTTGATTTATATTTATGGATATGCCTCGAATTTATGGAAGACTTTTAGGAGTGAATAGGGTTGGAAAAAACTATTATATATTAAGTGAATTTAATAATAAATAATAATAAAATATTATATAATTTTTTTATATATAAAATTATATATATATTAAATAAAGAGCTTATTATCTTTCAACTAACTAAATTATTTATTAAAATTATATTTAAAATTTAATAAATTTTAAATAAAATATATTAAAAAATTAATAATTACAATTATATTTTAATTTAATTTACATTAAAAAAACTACTAAAACACAATTAAAATTAGTATATGTTCAAAAACATGACTAAATCATACTTGAACACAACCGATACTTGAAAAGAAACAACAATCTTATACACCACATGATGATATACTCTATATTCTGTGGCTACTTCAAAAAATTTTAAACTTTATACGTTTTTTTAATACTTTAAAATACTATAACCATTTAACTCTTTTATTAGTCCCTGCCCTCGGCTAGCAGGGACTCTATGAAAGGCCTTGCCATCATTTCATTTGGATGACACGCAAATCAAAGCAAGTTTCAAACTATTATCCTAAGTTCTTCATTTCATACTCTGACTAAAACTCTGAAGGACTAATGAAAATGAAAGGCACTTTATATAAACCAATTACAAACTTTGGCCTCTTATTTCGCCTCATCCCGAGGTTGTTCATACAAAAACCTTATGTTAAAATTTACATTGTTGGGCAGTGATCAAGTAATTTTTAAAGTGTTTTTGTCAAGCCTTGTAATGGTAGAGTAATCTCTAGCATTAATTGGCTAACATTAAATGTAATCTTCCTTTTGTTCTATTTGATGCACCGCTTTGTCGATTTTATGTGGCAATTGTGTCCAACTACTTCCAAATTGAAAGGAAGTTGTGAGTCATCATTCATCCCCTTGACACATCACCTCCCACCACCTTAAACTTCCACCGTGCTCTCCCATTTCCTTTAACTCCCCTCCCATCACCCTTCTCTAGCACTAGCAACATAGAAAGCCATCCATCTGCCCTTGTCTCCATCTGCCATTGTCTAGCACTAGCACCAGTGACATCAAAAGCCATCCATCTGATCTTGAACCTTGAATCTTGAATCTCTTACTGCTAATGAGCTTTTAGAAATGGCTGCTTCATTTTAAGCTACAACCAAACATTGTTTTTGCACTTGCATCCCCTTCAAAAGAGCAATGGAAAAAAAACATTGTTGTTCCAGTTGGAAAGTAACAATGAAGACCCGGAACGAATCGGTTACAGGGTTTCTATCACTTTACCTTGGCCATATTTTGAATGGATCTTTTCACAACTCTTTCGCTGCACCATCTCACTGAAGTGATCTACTTCACAATGAATCAAGAAATGCTAGAAAAGGTATATTATCAGACCAAATATAAATCAAGCAAAGAAGGTAAAGGAACCTTCTCGGAATGGCGGAAAATGAAAACATTAAAATAAATCAAGCAGTAAAGGCAAAAGATTGGTTTGTGCAAATTACCATATAACAACCATGCTTCTGTTCATACCTGATAAGACGAAAGGAGAGAAATCTGTGTTTCTTCTAATCGTCGGGCTGCGATGACATCTTCTCGGAGTTTCTTCAATATCACACCATCACGGTAAACGTTGAAATATTTTTGCTCTGAAAGGCGGAAACCATCTCGATGCCTCTCAGACTTGGGGGGGAGGGTTTTGTCTGCTAATCTTTTTGCAAGAAGTCAACCCGTCATTGTTGTGCTTCAAACAATATCTATGGATATCTGTGGTTTAAATTGCAATGGATGAACCGCCATTCAGAGGTGTCTAGGGGACATGAATCGCGATGCTTTGAGAACTTTCGCAAAGTTACAGTGAAATCGAGACATGCCACTCACCTGAGGAAGGGATGCTTCTAGAGGGAAGAAAATAAAATGCCTCTTAAAACTGGTAAAGAACATTCTTCGAATCATATTCTAGAAAAGTGCATGTGCATACCAGCACTCTTTCTAAGCTTCTCCATAAAAACTCTAAATGCTAAATTAACCAGACGAACCTCTATATGGATGTACAAAATTTTAATTGCATGTTAAAAGACTTGACACCCTTACTTCTCTTCTCAAATTCTCTCAAGGAGATTAAGGTGGATGAATTTGTGTTTACTATATTGGGGCACATAGGATAAGCTGCCGCAGAGCCAAGTGGTTCATATAGACACGACTAGTTGGTCCATATAGCCCTGGTTCAAATAGCTCGGTTTCAATAGGAGCCCTATAGAGAGACCTGATTTCAATAGCCTTGGTTACATAAATGGGATTATATATCATAACCAATATGCTCTAACTGATCAGTTGGGCGACATTCTAGTTGTGGTTTCATTGCTGTGGTTGGCCATTCCCTGTTAGCTTTTTTAGTAACCATCTTTTTCTCTCAAAAACTAAACTATTACATCCCTCGAGCAAAGAGGTAAATAGACCGCTTGTGTCTTGCTAAATAGGATAGCTGATGATGTTCCTCAGGCCTTTTATGCTTCTATGCCTGACAACTCTATGCCTGGTGTTGTGGTGTTGTTTTTCCACCTGGGTGCACATTCATGCTCACCATGTTATTCTATTTGATGCATGGATGCCACATTTTCTTCGTTTAAGAGTGGCCATAAGATCTTTGTTTCAATTCGAATGGTCAAATCACTACTTTTGCAATGTGCCAATAGATATAATTTGACATGAAATGTTGGGAATCACTTTTTTGTTGATTACCATTGTGTGTCACTAATTCTGCAAAATGTCAATACAATACTTGAAATTGCTTGGAAGAGATAATTGTAAATCCATGGTTGTAGAGTATAGTTTGGAGTTTCAAGATATAACGGGCATGTGCGCTGAATAAATAGTAATCTAACTTTTCTCTAAATAAAGCGCTGATGTAATTTACCTAACCATGAATTCATAACCTTAGGAGTACAATCATCTCCTTAAAATTAAAATGTTGCGAGTATAGCTCGCTACAGTAGTACGATATTGACAATTTCATATGGAGTTTGGAAGAATAAACTGGTTATGGATTGCTCTGTACATATATTAGAATAAATAGAGATCTAGAATATAAGTTGGTTATAAGCTAACTGCATGTTACTGAGCCTCCCCTCCTTTAGTTATATCTCTTCTTTCCTGCCTTCTCTCTTTGTCTCATGTTAAGTGTAATTAAGCATCAATTCCTTGATTCATCACGTATTTGTCATTGTTTTATGTAACTATAGTTTGGCAAGCAAGCCAACTCAATACTTTTATGATTTCCATGCACATGCTCCTAAGAAGCATAATGTAGCACAAGAATTAGACGCCCATCTGGTAAAGAATTAATTGTTTAAATGCTAATATTTTGAGAATCTAGGTGTTCTATGGTTGTGGTTGAAAGACAAGCTCATCACATTTATGACTATTGGAGTTTACATCAACAGCGTCATCGTTTTCCACCTCGCAAGCAAGTGGATAGGGAACACGGAGGGAATATGATCAAGGAATATGTTTTCAGCTCGCAAAACTACACATTTATAATCCATACAGATATGGCAGGGACTTGTTGCTTAACATCTCTCCTTGTTTATCTTTATTTGTTAACTCAAAATCCTCTTTCATATACTATCATTTTTTACATGCTTATACCACAAACCAAAATATATATATATAGTATAAGAAAATATTGTAAAAAATCATAAATAAAATAAATTTCATGTACATAAATTTCATGTTAAGAATAAATGATAAAATAATATATTAGCATGGGGTCAGTTGGTAGGTAATATCCTATCACATCTATTTATATTGGGGAATAAACTATGATACATAAACAAGAAATGATATTGCCCCCTATTAAGGGGCCAAGGGGATTTAACTATGTTATATGGAAATACAAATATTTAAGGTATAGTTTATTACATTTTGTGTAGAAGTAGTTGAGGAGAGGAAGAGGAAAAATCCTGTAAAAAAACTTGTTAGGATGATATCCTAAGTATTAATTTAATATCTTAGATGGGATGCAATTAAAGGTAAAACATTGTAAAATTGATCACTTAGTATTCCACGAACTACGTTGCAAGGATAAGGGCTGATGCACAATCATGGAATCCTTTAAAGACACTTTAGATGCCACATAATACTGGAAAAACCTGGAAACTCTGACTTTAGGTGACAATTCGGGGTACTTCCCTAACTTATTTGAAGATGAAGTAAAAAGACAAAAGATAGGTAATTGAATCAGATTTCATAATATATAGCATTTATGCAGACAAAATGTATGTAAATGATTATAAAATTAGTTTCCGTGAAATTGGGTTTTCAAATTTTCAGCACATCTCAACATATATGTTTGTGCGGGTGCAATAATATATGAGGTAAATGATGTCAATTTGGGATAAAATCTTGCAGACATATAAAGGACATATGGGCCTAGTGCAACACTATTTCTTTAAAAAATTTCATGAATTTTTTTTATTATTATTAATTATTGAAGTCACAAAAGCTTGAAGTGAAAACCTTATGTGTGGGTGCAACACTTTAGGGGAACAAATTAATGAAATTTTTTATTTCTATATATAATATCGTAGAGCTTTCTCTCGTTTGATGCACCATATAGTTTTCTTGGGAAATGGTGATGGAAATCAAAAGTTATATAAAAAACAATCGATGTATCTATTTTCGAAAACTGACGTGTATCATTTAGAAAAATAATAATAAATAAATAAGACATAGTTTTGAAGGAAAAAATTACATATTCAGAATTGTAAGATCGTACTCTACAATATTCTAAATTTTCATAAAAAAATATTGTGTCTGTCATAGCAAAACACACCATCGAAACTGAACATATTGATAGAGTTCTAAAAGACAAGCAATAGCCCTGGTTTATTTATCCTAGCCAATAGGTCCGGTAGTTCGAAGCTATTTCCGAACATAATGCCAAACCGTATTCCCGCTGATTTTTTAATTTAAAAAAAATGCATATGCATTATAACGTATATGCATTATAGCTTATTAATATCGCATATGTGATATAGCACATATGCGATATGAATAAGCTATAACGCATATGCGTTATAATGCATATAATTTTTTGCTTAACTAATTTGGTATGAGAGTAAAAAAGAGTAATGGCATCCTTATCCCATTATAATACCATTTAGAATCCCAATATTCAGTCCAGGTGGTCTATGGGGTGGCTCATGGCCCAACATTACATTGGTTAAGAGGGTGGGGGGGATTCAAAGGAGGGAGAGGAAGGTGTAAAGGGAATCATGGAAGGGAGGGATGGGTACGGGACATATATGGGGGGGATCAAGGGAGGAGAAATATAAGGGGAAGGGAGGGATGGTTATGGGAGATATATGAGGGGGCGACGGGAGAGATATGACGGGTGGATGGTTGTTCATTGATGCTTGCAAATGTACGGTCCATAGAATAGAACAGATGATTTGGTAACAACAATCTTCAACCAAGTGTGTGGCCATTAGTGTAATGAGTGTTTATATGCGTATTAAATATTTCGACGGTTTTCTAGATTTAGTAATTAGTATTTATAGTAAGCGGGTGAAATATCATTACTATCCTTGTCATCATCATTATAGCCATAGTCATGATGATGATGATCATCATCATCATCATCATCATCAATGTGATCATTGTCATCATCATCATCGTGATCATCATCATCATCACCATCATTTTTCATCATCATCGTCATCGCAATCATCATCATCATCATCATCATCATCATCATCATAGTCATCATCCTCATCATAATCATTGTCATCATCCTCATCATCATCATCACCATTCCATTGCAAATTCTTGAAAATAAAATCAAAGCAAAGTTTCAACTAAACCTATCATCATCATCATCATTGTTCCTCATCATCATCATCATCATCATCATCATCATCATCCTCATCCTCATCCTCATCCTCATCCTCATCATCATCATCATCACCACCATCATTGTTCATCATTGTCATCATCGTCATTATCATCATCATCATCATCATCATCATCATCATCATCCTCTTCCTCATCATTGTCACAGCCATCCTCATCATCATCGTCATCATCATCACCATCATCATCACCATCATTGTTCATCACCATCGTCATCATCATCATCATCGTCATCATCATCATCCTAATGATCATCCTCATCATCATCATCACCATCATTGTTCATCATCATCGTCATCATTGTCATCATCATCATCATCATCATCCTCATCATCATCATCATTATCACCACTCGCATCCTCATCATCATCATCATCACCCTCATCCTCATCATCATCATCATAGTCATCATCTTCCTCCTCCTCATCATCACCATCATTGTTCATCATCATCATCGTCATCATCATCATCGTCATCACCATCATCGTCATCCTCATCACCATCGTCATCATCATCACCCTCATCCTCATCATCATCATCATGGTCATCATCTTCCTCCTCCTCCTCATCACCATCATTGTTCATCGTCATCGTCATCATCATCATCATCATCATCACCATCATCATCCTCACCGTCATCATCATCATCATCACCATCCTCATCCTCATCCTCATCATCAACATCATCATGCTCACCATCCTCATCCTCATCATCACCCTCGTCCTCGTCATCATCATCATGGTCATCATCATCATCATCACCCTCATCCTCATCATCATCATCATAGTCATCATCCTCCTCATCATCATCATCACCATCATTGTTCATCATCTTCACCACCACCATTGTTCATCATCATCATCACCATCATCATCATCATCATCACCATCATCATCCTCATCCTCATCATCATCATCATCACCATCCTCATCATCATCATCATCATCATCACCATCATAGTCCTCCTCCTCATCATCATCATATTCATCATCATCATCATCATCATCATCAACCATCACCACCCTCATCCTCATCGTCATCATCATGGTCGTCATCATCATCATCATCACCCTCATCCTCATCATCATCATCATAGTCGTCCTCCTCCTCCTCATCATCACCATCATTGTTCATCATCATCGTCATCATGATCATGATCATCATCATGATCATCATCATCATCACCATCATTGTTCATCATCATCGGCATCGTCATCATCATCATCGTCGTCGTCGTCATCCTTACCATCATCATCATCATAATCACCCTCATCCTCATCATCATCATCATCATAGTCATCGTCCTCCTCCTCCTCCTCCTCCTCATCATCCTCATCATCATCATCATTGTCATCATCCTCATCATCATCATCATCATCATCATCATCATTATAATCACCATCATAGTCATCATCATCCTCATAATCATCATCATAATCATCGTCGTCATAGTCATACTATTCATGATCATCATCATCATAGACACTACCATGGTCCAAGGATAGTTTTGGAGGTCTTAGCCATTGGTATGGGATCCATTGTAAGGTTATAGAAGTTTAACATATTTCAGTCCAAGTTTGATATCCATTTGATATTTAATATTTTAATATTTGATAAGAATGGATCGGTCAAGTTGCATATTTAGTGAGCACTAAATCGCATACGCAATATATCGCATATGCGTTTTGGAGATCATGTAAAAAAACTGCCTATTAATTAATAAACATTATATCCATATCGCATATGCGATATATCGCATATGCAATAAAATGGAGGTGCGTTATATCACATATGCGATATGTGTTATATAAAAAATGTTGGGTTGCATGCTGTGGGCCAGGTTTACTGTAGCAAAAGACATAATTCTTCTGAACCCGCGCACAAAGAACTGTTCAACATGCAATTTAATCATTACTTACATAATTCCATAGTTTTGTACAAGTTTGGGTGGATTTCAATGGGAAATGTACGTAATAGAGGTCGAAAGTCAACGTGGAAGATGCTTACACCGGAAGAAGCTGGAAACAAAAAAGAAAAAAAGATGGAAGATTCAAGAAATCGCTGGCATTCATTACATGAGCAAATAGTTCCCATTCCCTCTCAACAGATACCTGACGTAGAGGCTGAGGAAGATAATGCAACATTAAAGGAAGTTGGTTATACGGAAGTTGATATTATTGATCCATTAGTAAATGGACAATCTTGTGAAGAGTTCAATAATTATGTTACTCCAGATGCAAATGTGACTCAGCAACAACCATGGCGGGTGGTTCAATCTCCTAATCGAAGTTGTCAGCCTGTAGTGGATGTAAATGTCACTCCAACATTTCAAAGGGTAAGAAATTTTGCATCAAAACGAAAGAGAACTCCTAAACGCATACAAGTGGACGAGAGCGAATTGACTTCTATGGAAGGAGGGTGGCTAAACTCACTATCCTTCATCATTGTTCTCAAATAATGAAACAATATTTTGATCACAAATCTGAAGCCGGTAAATGCTAATTGCTTTTAGATTTGCTTAAATATAGAAATATGGCAACTGTTAGAAGAAATTTAGGCATAATAACAATGAAGAATATCGAATCAAGTAATCACATTGTTAAATCTCTTGTTGTTGCATTCACATCGATTGGTAAAAAAACTCTCTCATAGAACCGTAATGTGGCTCATCGTGTATTGGATGAATCAATTGTATGTAGATCCACAAGACAACGGAGTTTACTTAAATGCACATCACAAATTGTGCTTTTACATCCAAAGACACTTAAAAAATATTCAGTAAGAAGAGACAATCTTGATGTAGAGGGGCATTAGAGGAAATTTGGGGTCTAAAATGGGCCTTATAAGGAAACACTCCAACAATAAATTTTGTGAGTTGGAATTCAAGAACGAGTAGAATTTCAATAAAATGAGTCAACCATAATGGTTGAATTGACATATTTGTCATAAAAAACTACTTTTTTGTTTGTATTTTCGACATATCTCCTTGTGTTTTTACTCAAATTTCAGGTGAGAGAGATCATTGGATGCGGAATTTAATTTCGCATCCAATGAGTACCCACACTGCATACTTTTGATGGACCCTGCTACCCCAAGAATAATAAATTTAGTTCCACATCCAATGAGTACCCACACTGCATACTTTTGATGGACCCCGCTACCCCAAAAATAAGAAATACTTGAAAAATGTGATGATGACATCATCATCACATTTTTCAGGTATTTCTTACTTTTGGGGTAGCAAGGTCCGTCAAAATTACACAGTATGGGTACTCGTTGGATGCGGAATTGAAACCTGCATCCAATGAGCTCTTCCGCCCAGAATTTGAATAAAAACACAGAGGGATATGTCAAAAAAACGAACAAAAAAAGTAGTTTTTTTCATTCTTTCTCGAAAATTTATAACTATTATTTTATTATTTTAACTATTATTTTATCATTTTCCTTAGGAGGCCCATTTTAGACCTCAAATTTCCTCTAATGCAAATGGAAACATTATGGGAATTTAGCGGTAGATTCCCCCGCAAAGACATGAAGTTAGTCGAAGCAGTGAAGGGCCTAGTGCACACATTTTGGCATGATAACACTAGGCCTTCTTCTAACACGAAGGATGTGTTAAAACATTGTAGGGGTTATAGAAACACTGAACCTCATGTTAAACATTATCTTGACATGACACAAACTCAATTGTTTGAGATGTTTAAACTTTCTCGCGTAGAGCTAAGGCTCGGGAAAAGATCTTTTGAAAAATGCAAGTCTTGGTATGTTAGAACCAATACCATCCGAAACACTTGTTGTTGTAGATACCACATAGAGTTTGACCTATATTACCATACATTTGCACATATACGTCATTTTTTGCATCCTAACCATGTG
>LPNX010763768.1:174441-186277 GCA_001517045.1 Pseudotsuga menziesii
GTTACATCAATAAAACAATGGTAATAATCATCCACACATGTAATGGCACCACACCGTATTGCCTCCAAAGATTTTATTTATTTCAAATGAAGAATTACAACAATACAATAGCAGAAGCACCTCAATCCCAGTTCTAACTAGCTTGGAAGAGGAGGCTGTGCCTGGATATATACAAAATATAGGCCATCCAGCCCAGGGGGGGCACAAATCCCAAGGAGATACATCAAATCAGCTGAGGGAGAGTCCATCAATGCCTGATCTATGTCTAGTTGAGCCAGCTCTGAGTCTCACTGAGTGCAACTGTCAATCGGGGGGCAGATCTGAGTGACACCTCAACCTATTGACTGAAGAATCCACCAAAACTCATCTAAACGAGCCAAAAACGTGTGGAGGAGAGAGGGAGGGAAAAATACCCCATAAAGGATGCTGAAGATCAACTCTGGATCTGATTTGATCACCTCCTTCAGTCAAGGATTTGTCAGATCCAGTCAATTTGCTTCAGATCTGACTGATTTCAATCAAATCGGCTGAGAATCCACTGATTTATGATTTTGGATTTGCTCCATTATTCATCAATTTATTAATTAAAATAATCAATAATTGATTTTTGGGGCTTTCTGACCTGAGTGATGGAAAATCACTCAAAACTAGGAAATAGTGGGTCCATGGATTTACATGGTGCTCTTAGCTTGAAAATGAGCACCTACATGACTGCAACCGATTATTTGGCCCACTTTTATTACAAAATCAATTTTTCCAATTAAACTATTAAAAAATAGCCTAAGTTTTGGAAAAATTAAAATTTAATAAAAAAACACTGAAAAACCTAAAAAATTGAAAAATTGAAAAACACCTATGGGGACTTAGACATGTTCATATGACTCAAAAATGATGTCTAGCATGCTTATACATTGACACATAGACTCTAATAACCTCAATAGGCCTAAATTCAAAGCCGACCACCCCAACTTTG
This sequence comes from Pseudotsuga menziesii, assembly GCA_001517045.1. Taxonomy (NCBI): domain Eukaryota; kingdom Viridiplantae; phylum Streptophyta; class Pinopsida; order Pinales; family Pinaceae; genus Pseudotsuga; species Pseudotsuga menziesii. Next base: position 175,415 of record LPNX010763768.1, read on the forward strand.
GAGGTATGGAGTGAAAAACTCAGAAATTATTAGTCATTTGTTCAACAACCAATAATAACCAAGGGAAAAAACACCCTGGGCTGATCGGATTGACAAATGAAGTCTAAGAGATTGAGTCTTTTACAGACACTATCATGCTAGAACATTTATTACAATTCCCCCACGGGGTATGAACATGTGATATAGTACAACAAGCACTTCCCAGAAGTACTTCCACAGGTCTTCTGAAGTCTGAACAAGTTATCCTTGTCCGGTTCACCAGGCTCACTTGATAAAAAACCACTAAGTACAACTTAGGTGGTAACAACCACTCTAGGTGAATCACACTTGTATAGCCTTTCCCCTGTCCCTCTGCAGACTCATTGGACCCCTTGGACCATTTTTTGTCCTTTGATGTTTCCTAAACCATCCCTAAAAACATGTGAAAAATGATACACACGACTTTTAAACCCTTAATCGTGTATATACGAGGGTTTGACCCCTAAAACCGCGTACATCGGGATGTGTACAAAATCCAAATCCTTTTGGAATTTTCCTTGACATCGATTTGACTCACTTGACTCCTGGACTTCCATATGCATTGAGATCGCTTGGATTCAACCTTTCATTACCCCTTTGAAAAGCTATATAAGGAACTCTATGGTACATTGAAGGCATATGAGAGAATTGACAGCAAAGAAACTATAGTCCATTGTTGCCAGAACTTATGCTTGAGTCTGTATCCCTTTGTCCCTTGGAGCACTTGTGTGTTCTTTCCAAGTTTGCCTTTTGCTTGTGAGCTTGCTATCGAGAGATGGAGGATTGAGGTGGTGGAGGCCCAAGTGGGGCATTCAGTTTCTCCGATTCGCAGACGTGCCAACAGAGGTTGTATCCATTGTAATCTCTAATTTTATATTAATAGAAATATCTTTTCTTGCCAATAATGTGTGTTTGAATGAGTATTTTATCCATGGATGTTTTCAAATGCTTATACATTGTTGATTATATATGCTAGAATAGATCTAACACCAATATACATAGTATGCTTGTATTGTTTTCTTGTTGTTGAGGAAGTAATCTATCAATTCAAGATGAAGTTGGAAAGCTCAATGGGGACCTACTTCAACCGTCAGGAAAAAGGTACAAGGTTTGATCCTTTAGTGTTAGATATTTAATTTCTATTGCATATTGGAAAGGATTGATTTCTGGAGTCAAGCTGTCTGTTGTGGTACCCCAAGCCATAGGAATTTCTCTTCGTAACAATGGTTTTCGCCAATTTGTTTTATGTTGTTGTGGAACTCTTAGGTTGTATGGTTCCTGCCGTTGCGGTTGCACAATACACTATCGCTTCGGCATTTGAGTTGATCCATCTGCCGATACCTTAGTGACTTCGCTATCCGATGTGTGACTACGGTGGCGCTTAGTGTTTTTCCTCGTCGACATTGTAAAGACCAGAGTTTGTACGTCGCCCATCATTGTGGCTTCTTATTGAAATAATCATCCGATGCTTACTGTTTTTGCTTCCAATTGTCGGTAGGGTTTTTCCCACCGTTTTGGTTGTGCTATTACTCTATTTTGTGGGATGGCAGAGTTTTCGCATGGGTGTTGGTTGAGTTAAGGTTTTTTTGAGATGAATATTCTTTTTGGTTAGGATTGTGGTTTTAGTAGGACGACGGGCTTAGAAATTTTTTGGACCCATTTTGCAAGGTTTTCTTTGCCTTATCATTTTCTTTTCATGTATTAACATTGTTTATAGTTCATTTTATAAAATGCATGTATTAGTGCAGTTTGTGTTACTTTGATGGTCTGAAATATGCTATATTCATGACAGGGTGACTACTGCAACAAGATATATCTAGAATCCGAAGTGGAAGGGAGGCAGCAAGGAAGGAAGAGGCTGAAGCTTGAGAAACAAGATAGAAAATAGGACCAGCAGATTCGATAGCAGCAGAGGCTCAAGGAAAACTTGATCACCGATCGAGCTGGTCTCTCATTATGAAAGTGCTATTAACTTTTAATGAAATGTAACCTATTGTCTAAATCATGAGCACTCAAAAAAGGACAAAATTGTGAGATTAAACGGTTGAGGAGCCCAAAGGTCACCGAGGGGCATCCCAAGAGTTTGCTTGTCGTATAAGTATAGGAGAACTAGATAGGAAGAGGGACTGTTTCCCAGTTAGACTTGTGCGAACATGTTGTAAGAAGAACTATTTCCTTTTGCAAGAGACAATTACAATTTTTCCTATTGGAGAAAGCTTTGGTGGAATGTTCAAATGCTGTGCAATGGATGTTGTTGAAGGGGAACTATTTCATTTTTAGCTTTTGTCCATTAACTGTGAGATCGTTCTAACTTGTTGAACCTATGTTCTTCTATGAATGCTCTCTAGTTTATTTTATGGAATTTCCACTATGAGTAATGAATGCTTTTCATTAACAATGAGCTATCTTGTTGTTCATCTATCTATTCATGTTTATGTGTTTTAAAATAAAGAACAGCTACCTGTGATTTTTCTTAATGCATGAGCAGTAATACATTACTCATTAAATGATAATCTCACTCCCTAGGGACAATTTAGTTAAGTTAGTTTTAGTTTTCTTGCTGTGTGTGATTTAAATGCAAGAGAGTTAAGATGAGAGGTAAGAACCTACACATCACATTGTGACTGCTCCTCGTATTCTCTATCAATCTGCATTCTTAGATAGGCACTTGTATCTCATACTTAAAACTAAAAAAGATACATGGTGGACTGGGCCGTAATCGGTAAAACCCTTTATTTTGGTTACTTGACCTATGGTAGCTGGACCACAAACCGGACGGATTCCCCATACCAAACAGTAATGGGCTAGTTGGGAACGTTTACTGGGGAGAAACCCTTGTTGTTGTCGCCTGTGATTTTCTAGGCCTTAACAGTTTTTGGCACTAGAAAGAGGGCAGCCAGTGCATGGCTAGACGAGGAAACCCATTTCCTCGAAATTACTCCACCAGTGATATTTCAGAAAGCAGTTTATTTCCCAATCCAATTCCTGAAGAGAAGTGGAAAGAATGCTTGTAGAGACTTTAAGAGACTTCAAGAGAACGTAAAGAAAATTCAGAAAAGAACCACAACTGATAAAATACCGGAATTCACCATTACAAGTCAGGATCCAAAGCAAATCAACATGCCTATCAAGCCCATTGAAGAGAAGACTGATGATGTAAAAAAGAATCTCAAAGAGCATAAGATGGAATATGACATTGTGGAATATATTAAGAGGGATAAGGCAAATATCTCATTGTTTGAAATGTGTAATATGCCTCAGCAGAAAGAAAGATTGTTAAAAGCACTTGAGATTCCTGAAGAAAAGCTTCCCATTGACAATCAACCAGAAGAAGAGGAAATTGGTGAAGCAAGTGTGGGAGGTAAGACTAAATGCAAAACTCCACCATTTCTCCCGACTTTTGAAATTTTCAACCATAACGTACACAACTGTTTAGTGGAATCAATGGCATTAGTAAATGTTTTGCCGCTTTCAGTCTGCAAAAAGATAAATGGACAGCCTAAACCATCTACATGGAAGGTTATTCAGATAGACAGAACAAATGTTATGGTAATTGGGGAAATGGAGGATGTTTTGATTCGACTATCTTCAAATGAAAAGGTATGTCAGTGCATAGATATTGTAGTAGTAGACATACATGAAGCTTATGGACTTGTTTTGAGTCGGGATTGGTCAGCAAAGCTAAACGGGTATTTTGCTTCAAATTGGTCACATCTGTGGTTTCCTTATAAGGGAAGTCCCAATCAAATTAAAGTATTAAGAGAGCCCCACATGAAGCATAATGTTACTCAGCTGGAGGGTAAGAATGAACCAGTGAACTCTGTATTGGGGAATTACTTCATTGAACTAGAACCGGGAAACTACCAAGTGGAAGAAGTCAATGGCACACCAGACACACAGCCTGATCTCCTTCAGTTTTCACGAGATGATGAATTTGACTATAAAATAGTAGAATTAGTCTCAGATGTATTTGTTGATTCAAGTACAATAGAAGTAGATAGTTTTTGGACACTGTTTTTTGATGGATCTAAAACTTTGGAAGGATCAGGAGCTAGTTGTGTCCTGATTGATCCAAAGAAGAATAAACATTTTATTTCATGTAGATTAGAGTTTGAATGTACCAATAACACAACCGAATATGAATCATTAGTTCAAGGACTAAGGAAATTAATTGAATTAAAAGTAGAAAAACTGAAAGTATATGGGGATTCTGAAATAATTGTAAAACAGATACATTTCATCTCACCTCATTTAAAAGCTTATCAGAATGAAGTATGGGATTTGCTAACAAATTTTTATGCATTTAATATTTTATCAATTCCTAGACTTAAGAATGCAGCAGCTGACTTATTAGCTACCTCGGCAGCAAGGATTGTGCCTACAAATAACAAGTGTTCTATTGAATTAATTTTAAGGCCTTTGGTTCCAGACATGATTACTAATCTATGAGTTTTTGATGATGATCAACAAATCTTGGAATGTTTAATGAATGATGAAACTTTCAAAGGGGCAATTATCGATGACAAAGAACATGACGCTGAATTAAAATTTGACAACTTCATTCCTAAAGGGGTCAGGACTTTAGAGTAGATGTTTGATTTAGACAACAAGTTCAAAAGACCAGCAAATGTCAAGACTCACAGCTCCTCTTCGCAATTCTAGCTGATAAATTTGGGAACTAAAGTTAAACCCAAATATGTAAATTTGGGAAAGTGTTGCTCCAAGGTGAAAGAAATAAGTTCATTAGTTTGTTCAAACAATAAAAAGATGTATTTGTTTGGACATATGAATAACTTAAAACATATGATACCAAGATTATACAACACATCATTCCTATTAGATCTGGGGTCAAGCCTTATCAGCAACCTTTGAGGAAGATGCATCCAAAACTGGAGACTTAATTCAGAGCGAAGTGAAGAAATTATTGGATACCAAAATTATATTCAAAGTTAGACACTCACAATGGGTTTCAAATTTGGTACCAGTAAGGAAGAAATATGGAGAAATCAGATTTTGTGTGGATTTCAAAAACCTAAATCGTGCTTCATACAAAGACAACTATCCAGTCCCGCCCATGGAATAGATATTGCAGATGGTTTCGAGTTCTGTGTTATTTTCATTATTAGATGGATTATATGGCTACAATCAAGTGTTAGTAGCTGAGGAAGATAGACTTAGACTACATTCAGAACAAAATGGGGAACTTTTGCTTACAGAAGGATGCCCTTCGGACTCATTAACGCTAGAGCTACTTTCCATAGGGATATGGATATAGATTTCCACGGTCTAATTGGCCATAGTGTTGTAGTGTATCTCAACAATGTAACAATATCTTCAAAGAAGAGAGAAGAACACGCATTCCATTTAAAAAAAAAAATTGAACGTTGTCGAAAATACTACATCTCACTGAATCTAAGAAAATGTGTGTTTGATGTTATAGAAGGAAAGCTACTAGGTCACATGGTTTCTAAAAAGGGGATCTCCATAGACCCAGAAAGGATCAAAGCTATTGAATAGATCCCCTTACCCCATAACAAAAAAGGGATGCAATCATTCATGGGGACAATAAATTTCATGCGAAGGTTTGTGCTGGATTTCGCTCAAATTGTTAAACCTTTTGCAAAAAATGGTGAAACAAAGTGTACAGTTCAAGTGGACTGATTTAGAGAAGAATGCATTCATTAAAATAAAGACATCTATTGCTCATGCACCCTCTCTCAAAAGTCCCGATTTTGAGAAGGATTTTATTTTGTACACTTTCGCTTTTGACGATTCACTAGCAGCGGTGCTTTCTCAGAAGGAAGATGGGGGAGATGAGTTCCCCATATCATTTATGAGTACTGGCCTATAGGGGGCCGAATTGAATTTCCTAGTGGTAGATAAACAAGCTTATGCAGTATTCAAAGCAGTAAGAGAATTCAGGCCATACATACTTAAAAATCGGACAAAGGTAATAGTTCCACACCCAGCTGTGAGGTCTCTTTTTGTACAAAAGGAATTAGGAGAAAGAAGAGGCAACCGGGTAACAACTTTACAATAATATGACCTCGAATTCAAACCAACATGCATAGTAAAAGGACAAGGACCATGCAAATTAATGGCTGAAGGTAAAAACAATGAAGAAAACGATTGGGAAAATGAAGCTGAATTACATATGATGGATGTATGTCCTCTTTTCACAGCTCCAGATTCCTAGTACCGAGACCTTGTTCATTACCTTCAGGAAGGATTGTTGCCAGAACATTGGAATTCTAAACAAAGAAGACCGTTGCGCCTTAAATCAGCTGCATATCAGATCATTGATGGAATTTTATTCAGGAAGAATTATGATGGATTCCTTCTTAGATGCTTAGAGAAAGAAGATGCAAAAAATGTCATAACAGAGTTACATGATGGGCCTGCTGGAGGCCACTTTTCCAGAGATACGAAAGCCCACAAGATTCTCAAAGCCAAATACTATTGGCCCACAATGTTCAAGGATTCTCATGCCCATGTTAGAAAGTGTGATATCTTCCAGAGGTGTGGGGGAAGACAAGCCAAGGCAGCAAGATCATTGAAGCTTGTGATGATAATGGAACCATTTGAGTAGTGGGGAATTGATATCATTGGAGAAATAAAACCAAATTCTTCCTTGTAGCACAAATATATTTTAACGGCAACTGACTAATTCACTAGATGGGTCGAGGCCATTCCGCTACGTAACGTTAATGAAGATGCAGTCATGGATTTCTTGCAAGACCATATTATGACCAGGTTTGGGGTTCCAATTTCCTTGGTTTTCGATAATGCTACTTTTTTTTCTTCTATTAGATCAACTGCATTTGCTCATGAAAATGGAATTAAGTTGCATTATGCTGCCAACTACTACCCCCAAGGGAATGGTTTGGTAGAATCTACAAACAAGAATTTGATTAGGATCTTAAAAAATACTATGATAGAAAACCAGAGAAGTTTGCATTTAGCGCTACCGAATGCTCTTTGGGATGATAGGGTCACACCCAATAATTCCTTAAGTGTGTCACCATATACCCTTGTTTACGGGAAAGAGGCTATACTTCCTCATAACATTATGCTACCATCTTCCATAATAGTCCAAGAGTCTAGAGGCACAGATAATGAAATCCTGCAACTTAGAATCTATAATATTTTAAATGCGGAAGAGTCTAGATCCAGGGCCAAAGAACGTTTTAAGCAACAATAGGAAGTAATGAAAAGGTGGCTTGATAAGCACGAAGCTGGAACAAAAGGAATTTGAAGTGGGAGACTTGGTTATTAAGTGGGATCACCTGCATGATGAAAAATGGAAGCACACGAAGTTTCAACAGTTATGGGTAAGCCCTTTTCAGATTGCAGCAAAACTTGGCCCCTCAACCTATAAATTGCAAGACTTACAGGGGTGGGAAGAGAACTTACCAGTAAATGGTTTGGTTCTCAAACCTTATTTTTCCTGATTTTGTTTGTTGTTGTTGTTGTTGTTGTTTTGTACATAAATAAACTAATTTGACTGTCTATTTTGATTTATTTTATTTCTGTTTTGCTTTAGTTTAGATTTTGATTGATTTCAATAAAAAGAGGCAAACTTTTGGTTGCATGGAGAACATCAGAATTCTGGATTAACTAAAATCCTTGATTATAAGAATGTGTACTATTGTGTTATCTGAAAAAATTTCTTATAGTTTAAACAATTTTCCTAAATGGATGTGAACACATTGAAGTCCTACTTAATCCCTGTAAAATAACTCAAGATCAAAAGGTCTGGAATACTATTTTGAGGCTCCATCCATCTCACAATTAAAATGTCCTAGGGGGTGACAGCAAAATACCCATGGAAAGGAAGCAGGGTAAATAGTATATTATATATAAATGATCCCATGTCAAGAATTGAAAGCCAAAAGGATAATAAGAGTCAAAACTCCTAAGAAAGCAATATGTATCAAAACAAAGTACTGAATCATATGAGTACAGGATTGCCAAAAGTTCTTCTCCGTCTGTGAGCTGAAAATTAAATACATCTCTCACACAAAAGGACACTATGGATAGAGGATCCTGAATAAAAAATTCAGAAAGAAAGGCATGAGGAGGACTCAAAAGGACAAAAAAGGCCAAAATCACAAAAAAGTGCAAAATGGCATGGGAATGAGGAACAAATGAATATTTTTGTTTACCATATGTTACAATCCTGTGGTGTCCAAGCTGGAAGCTACCCAAAGACAGAGGTAATAAATGAAATTCATATTCCTGGCCTTTAAAGAGTTATCTTGAATTTGAAATCTTTGGTTCCATTTTCCCTAAATTGGACCATCGTCAATGATTTAAAGTACATATATTTTCCATTTGGGAAATCCAGACATCTAGAAGAATTCAACATGTTGGTTTTATTGTGAAACAGTCTGTTACTTAGGAAGAAATTGTCCAGAGATCTGGGTTCACCAGGTAGTCGCCAATTGTTGTAGCTGCAATGTTTTCCCAAAGTTTTAAAAATTTTGGACCCTCCTTATAATTTTGTCTTGCTTAGAATTTTTGGGATTGCTAAACTTTGTTGTTCTTCTGCTGCGAGTTTGATCTTTTGAGGTTGATTTAAGGAAAATTGTTGATCACTTTTGGAATCTTGAATAACTATCTTTGTTTGCTGATGCTGTTGAATTGAACTTGAAGTTTTTTTTTGTGAATAATTTCACTATCGGAGGTTTATTGAACAGTGAATCGCGACCATAGTTATCTATGCAGCCACCGTTGCGGAAGCTGAACAATGAACGATCCGATAGATAGTTTTGATTGTCGCCAATTCCTTGGTTTATTGATTAACTGTTTAATTTGTGATGTTTTATTTAACACTATTGGAAGTCATTTAAGGTTTGTTTCAGATTGTAGTTATCTGTGAAGCCACCATTTCAAAGGATCAGTAATGAACGTCCCAACAGATTAGGGCTAATCCTCGCTGATACCATGTTTTATGGTTGTTCTTTTCGCTATCGAAATTTTTTATGACTTCGATCAAAATTTGTAGCCTGATTTCTTTCCACCATTGCAAATCCTGATCCAACTACACATCCACCATATAACATTTTCGCTCGCTAATGGTTTGTTATGGTTTTCGCCGATTTGTTTTATGTTGCCGCAAAACTCTTAGGGTGTATGGCTCCTGCCGTTGCAGTTGCACAATACACTATCGCTTCGGCGTTTGAGTTGATCCATCTACTGATACCTTAGTGACTCTACTATCTGATGTGTGACTACGACGAAACTTAGTGTTTTTCCTCGCTGACATTGTAAAGACCAGAGTCTATTCGTCGCCCGCCATCCTGGCTTCTTATTGAACTAATCATTTGATGCTTACTGTTTTTTCTTCTGACTGTCAATAGGGTTTTTCCCGTCGTTTTGGTTGTGCTGTTACTCTATTTTGTGGGATGGCAGAATTTTCCCGTGGGTGCTAGTCGAGTTAAGGTTTTCCTGAGATGAATATTATTTTCGATTAGGATTGTGGTTTTAGTAGGCCGACGGGCTTAGAAGTTTTTCAGACCCAGTTTGTGAGGTTTTCTTTGCCTTATCATTTTCTTTTCATGTATTAACATTGTTTATAGTTCATTTTATAGAATGCATGTATTAGTGCAGTTTGTGTTACTTTAATGGTATGAAATATGCTATGTTCATGACAGAGTGACTATTGCAACAAGATATATCTAGAAGCCAAAGCGGAAGGGAGGCAGCAAGGGAGGAAGAGGCTGAAGCATAGAGAAACAAGATAAAAAACAAGACCAATGAATTTGATAACAGCAGAGGCTCAAGGAAAAGTCGATCACTGATCGAGCTGGTCTCTCATTATGAAAGTGCTATTAACTTTTAATGAAATGTAATGTATTGTCTAAATCATGACCACTCACAAAAGGACACAATTGTGAGATTAAATGGTTGAGGAGCCCAAAGCTCACCGAGGGGCATCCCACAAGTTTGCTTGTAGTATAAGTATAGGAGAATTAGATAGGAAGAGGGACTTTTTCCTAGTTAGACTTGTGAGAACATGTTGTAAGAAGAACTCTTTCCTTTTGCAATAGAGAATTACAATTTTTCCTATTGGAGAAAGATTTGGTGGAATGTTCAAATATTGTGCAATGGATGTTGTTGAAGGGGAACTATTTTTTTTTCATCTTTTGTCCATTAACTATGAGATCGTTCTAACTTGTTGAACCTATGTTCTTGTATGAATTCTCTCTAGTTTATTTTATGGAATTCACACTCTGAGTAATGAATACTTTTCATTAACAATGAGCTATCTTGTTGTTCATCTATCTATTCATGTTTACGTGTTTTGAAATAAAGAATAGCTACCTGTGATTTTTCTTAATGCATGAGCAGTAATACATTACTCATTAAATGATAATCTCACTCCCTAGGGACAATTTAGTTAAGTTAGTTTTAGTTTTCTTGCTTGTGTGTGATTTAGATACGAGAGAGTTAAGACAAGAGGTAAGAACCTGCGCATCACATTACGATCACGCCTCGTATTCTCTATCAATCTGCATTCTTATATAAGCACTTGCATCTCATACTTAAAACTAAAAAACTAAAAAAGATGCACGGTGGACCGGGCCGTAACTGGTAAAACCCTTTATTTTGGTTACTTGACCTACAGTAGTCGGACCGCAAATCAGACGGATTCCCCATACCAAATAGTAACGGGCTATTTGGGAACGTCTACTGGGGAAAATCCCTTGCTATTTTCGCCTGCGATTTTCCAGGCCTCAACAGAACCACACATATCATTATATCACATAGGTGAACCACACATATCATGTTCCAAGATCAAGTCAACCATATATGTATAAATTTGAACCTTGCTTTATATTA
>LPNX010763768.1:191893-210970 GCA_001517045.1 Pseudotsuga menziesii
CAAGGGGACACACTTGGCCGAATATACTTCTTTTCCAACAACTCTTGCAGTTGCATCTTCAATTCTAGCATCTTCGGTGTACTCATCCTGTAGGGTGCCTTGGACACTAGTGCTGCTCCTGGCACAAGTTCAATAGTGAATTCAATGTCCCTCTTTGGAGGAAGCCCTGGAATCTCATCAGAAAACACATCCCTGAATTCCTGTAACACCTAATAGTCCTCCAACCGAGGAGTTTCATCTCTCGTTTCCTCCAAAATCTGAGCTGCATACAACTGGCAACCCTTCCTACAGAACTTCTTTAACTGCATTGTCGAAACCTGCCTCACTGAAATTACCTTTGGAATACCCTTCACAACTACGGGGTTCCCTTCTTCATTCATGCATTCAAAAGTCTTATTGTAGCAATCAATCTTCACCCTGTGAGCTTCTAACCAATCCATTCCAATGAGAACATCATAGGAACCAAGCGGTAGCACATTCAGATCTACACATGTGACCAATCCATTCATGACCAATGGGCATTTCTCTACCACTTCACTGACCTTTCTCTTAGTTCCGGTGGCTAGCTGAACTAACCAAGATTTCCTATGCTTTACTTTCCTAAAAGCACAAATTTCCACTACTCTAGGAGTAATGTAACTGTGTGTAGAACCAGGGTCAATCAAAATAGAAACAGATTGCTCAACAATCTTACCTGCTACTTCAACTACAGCTGACTGGTGATCTGCCTGGCGATCCTCCAGTGCTGCATAGATCCTAGGAACTGCCCTTGCTACTTGACCCACTGTTTCTACTTCTTGAACGTTGTAAGCTGGTCTTGCACTTTCATTCTCGAGTGGACAATTTTTGCGCATGTGGGGTCCTCCACATTTCCAACATTGAAGCAGCCCTCTATTCTGTGGTGGATCTTTAGGCTTTCCCCTGGTCCCTCCAACTGGCTTACTTGCAGCTTGAGATGGCTACTTCTGCTGATTCCTGAAGCTAGAAGGTTTGAAACCTTTCTTTCTTTGGTCAAACTTCTCGTTCTTCTTGTCCTTCCATGCCTTATGGTAATCTGGCTTACCTTTTCTTTTCTCATAGAAATACTTAGCCTTTCTTATCGCTTCTTCAAGAGTTCTAGGCTCATAAAACTCAATCCTATCTTTGTAAGACTGAGGTAATCCACTCAGAAAACGCTGGACCTTCACTTTTTCATCTCTGATGTACCAGACATACCTCAACAACTCCAAAAAATTATTTGCATACTCTTCCATGGTCTGCTGTCCCAATATCAGCTCATGGAACTCCTTAATCTTGTCATCATAATACCTGTTAGATAGGTATTTCTGCTTAAAATACTTCTTGAACTGCTTCCACTTAAGTCTCCTTTCACTGATCCTCTTTACTTGCTTGAAGTGTTCCCACCAAATGGATGCTCTTCCATTTAGATTGAATATGGAAACTCTTGCCTTCATGTTTCCTGAATAATCATGCACTTGAAAGAACTTCTTTATACCAAGAAGCCAAGCTTCAGCCTCTTGCCCAGTCTTTACCTCACCATCAAACGTAGGAGGTTTTGCTTTCTTAAATTCATCTCGAGGGCGATCTCTATGGTGTCTCTTTCTTTTTCTTTTATGAGAAGAAGAACTCGAATCCCCGCTGGATTCTTTAGAATCAGATGATCCACTAGGAGTCCTTCTCCTTCTCCTAGTACTGCTCTTACTGCCTTCTGGTCTTACTGTACCTCGTCCAGAGTCTATCTTCCTTTACAAGTCTATCAAACTTTGCAACAGTGCAACATTCAACTGATGCTGCTCTTCCTGGGCTTTAATCAAGCTTCTCATGGTAGCTGCAACATCTAACGGTGTCTCTTGGAATCTCCTTCCATTAGACTCTATGTCATCATTCCTATTACGAACATTTTCTCCCATGGCATCTCGGGCATGCTCATAGGAATCCTGAGCATCATATCTGTCATGGGTTCTCATACTGAACCACCCCTTACTTATCAAATGCACTACCTAGAATACTTCTCTGGAAGGTGACTATGATTCTGCAAACGTGTTAGTAACACAAATGTTAGACACATAACATTGATACAAATCATAATCACTTACCTTTTCCGGGAATAACCATAAAATTACAAATTCCCAAACACACAAAAATTTTCTCCTCCAATAACATCTATCTGAGGGGGACGATGGGGGCAAGGGGGCTTTCCCCCTTGTGGCTTCGCGCAATCTGGCGCATAAGATCGCTTCCTCCTTTCTCCTTTTCAGCCCTGAAATTTCACTGAAAACAACTGCAAAATCCCTCTGAAAACAGTTGGAATCGTCTGAGAAATCCCACTGGAAAACAGTCAAAATCGGCTCCCGAAACAATTTACTGTTCCGCAGAATCGGCTCTCGGAACCATTCTTTCTTCCACCGAATGGGCTCCTCTTCCATTCTTCCTTCCGCCGAATCGGCTCCTGGAACACTCTCTCTTCCGATTTGGTAATTAGAACAACTTGAACGTCGGACGTCGGCAGACTTTCGACATCGGAAGCCAAATGACTTTGGCTTCCACAACGGCGGCTCGTCAAATCTTAACTTCTCCCGATCGGCACTTTAGAACAAGTTTAACGTCGGGCGCCGGCTGACTTTTGGATATAAAGCCTTAATGCTCCTGCTTCCGCAACGGTGGCTCACAAAAATCCGAATCCTTCCGATTCACTTCGCGGATTCTTCCGATTTGGCACTCACGGAGAGCAATGTTAACGTCGGATGTCGGCGGACTTCTTACATCGGAAGCCAAATGAATTTGGCTTCTGCAACGGCGGCTCACCAAAGTCCGAATCCTTCCGCAATGGCAGACTGAAGATCACTCCCGCCTCCGATTTCCCAACACTTAGACAAATTTGTCTTTCTTCGACCGTGTCGGCTGTCGGCGGTCTTTCACGTCGGATGCGGAATCGCTTCGCCGTCCACAACGGTGGATGGGGAAAAGGTTAAACCTTCCGCTACAGTGAAAGTCAATTCCGCCAATCCTTCCGACTGCTCCAACACTTAAACTATTTTTCAAAATTTCTTTTCGTCGGCAATCGGACCCATTACTACATCGGCGGTCTAACCCTTTTCACAGCCGCAACTGCGAGCTATCAAACGTCGAATCCTTCCACCACAGCGGAAGTTGATTCCACTTAGTGCTCCGATGAACCACTGTTCAAACATTTAGGTGATTTTTTGAAACTTGTTGCTGCTCTGCTGAACAGAGAAGGTGATTCTTCCTTCTGTCACTGCATCATCTTGGCCCATAGAGGCCCATTGCTGCAACCCAAAGCTCTGATACCATGCTGTCACGTCCCCCTGCCTCCGACCGACAAAGAGGACGCAAATCCAAGCTTAATCCGACTGGGCTAAGAGCCCCATAAACATGTACAGGCATAAAATTTACTGAAACAGAATGCTTAACAAATATTTTGAACTAAAAACATGCACATATGCAGTTACTCATCATACACAGCGGAAACCAACAGCATTCAGTTATGCATGCATTTATCATGTTCATCGTATCATTAACAGAAATTAATATTTCAGAAGTAAAATACACAAGGTCACTTATCTTATGTAGAATTCGATCCGCAACCAGCTACGTCGCTGCAACGTTCCACCCAACCATAGGCCAGCGTGCTCCTTAATCTCTCAGCAGCGCTGCCACCCCCAAGCTGGGCATGATTCTCCAAGGAATAAGGGAACTAGCAAGCTTACACATAGCCAGGGATGTACAAAACACATCCAAACCAACACAATTGGGTTTATCAGGCCATTAAGGAGTTGGAGAAGGCAGATTGCTAAGCTGGTGAGCTCATTACTGAGCCAAGGACACCTACACCAGAACTAGCCTGACCTCTAAGACACCCATCCACACCCAACACAAGGAATCAGTCCCTTCTCTGCTACACAGTCCCTCAGGCCCTGCATTCCCTTCCAGTGTTATTCAGGGGTGGTGGAGAAGAAGGCCAGCCCTCTAGCTCTGTCTATGTGGTTCCAGCCACCAGGTTTATCAAGGAAAACTAAGCCAACATCCCTACTCCTCTCACAATCCGAAGACCAACAATTGCACGTATGTAATCAAGTCAACTGTCACAGCTTAAACATGGAAAACGAATTCTGAGTCATTATTGGCCCTATCGTGGCCAAAATGACTCTCAGACGAATTTACAACAGCCCCTAACATGTAAGGAAGACCACAACCAACACAACCAACAACGTGGAAAAACACAGCCCATCCTGGGCAATGAAATCACCAAGAAAACATACACAGACCGAGTTGGGGAAGAAATTATAGTCTCCCAGCCTGTGGGTGAACGTGAGCAACAATGCAGAACCCAAAATCGTCCCGTGAGTACAGGATACGGCCACACTATTCACCAATCTGTAGAGGGAAACTGTTGCGTGGGTAAATCCAGCAAAATCTTGTGCGTGTAGACCAAAACGGGAAGGAATCCCTCTGTGTGAGAATGCACAGCAATGCAGAGGACGCGAATTTGCAGGAGAAAATCGCGTGGGTAAAACCCAGGGAAATTCCTGTGCGTGAAAAATAGTGAGCGGCCAAATGGGAAGTGCGTGAAGGTGAACAGCTACCAGGAGGACATGAATTTACAGTGCGTGGGTGCTCAGCAACTCGTGGAGAGGAGAAGAATGTCTGTGTGAGAGGTGATAGTCATTTTTCCTTTCCATTCATAAGTCAACTATGGGTGGAGTGTGCGTGGAGGCATGGACTGAAATTCCTGCCACCCCACTCCCAAAACAATTAACTGCCATAACTTCCCTCAGCTACCAACAGAAATTATTAACTGAAGGTAGTTGGAATAAAACAAAAGAAGATGACACATGGGTTTTTCCCCCTTTTGGCTCAAGGTTTGACAAATTCCCCCCCACATCCTCATCCTTGGGAAAATCATGCCCCTTTTGATTTAGTTGCCGCGATCGTAGCTGGTCGGGTTCATTTAATTAATTATAGATGCATATTTACATGATGACCATCATAATATATGCCGCATGCCTCGATGTACCATTGGCGACAATTTAAATCCAAAACATAGCATTTCTGATCAATGGTGGGGTCTTGGCCTTTAACTCCACACCATGATCATTTACAATCATATACATCTAATGTAACGGGGTCAAAACCGGGACATTACAAAGTAACTTATATTTCAATGTCAGATAATACAAAGAAAAAGAGACATATCAATGGGGGAAACAAGGAAAAATATGCTTGCATGTACAAAAAGCAATATAAGCAAGAGTTGCAATGTATAAATATACATGGGGGACGTGAGGAGGTGTGTAACCAGTGGATCGATTAACTAGCAACAAGCGAAAAGTACTTCTACTTATACTAGCAAAGAAACTCGCTTTTTGGACATATTCATCAAACTCGCATTCCTACATACAAAAGGATAAAGATACAATCAGACAATTTCAAAAAATTAAAAAAGCACACATTGAATAATTAAAATCACAATTAAAAGAAAGCGATACAAAAACGTACCTGCTGGCTCGTCATAGGTGGGTCGTCAATCTAGTGCTCTTCAAGCATCGATGCCTCAATAGAAGCTTGCATAAAATAACATATGTCACATTCAGATAATAAAAAGAATCATAGACATTTATACTACATGGACAAAAAATGATGTTTTCAAAGAAAGCGAAACATACATGTACCTAGCGGGGGGGAAGAGCTGGGTCGCCAACAACATCGCTTTGGTGCTCTTCAAGCACCAATGGCTCAATGGATGTCTGCATAACGTAACATATGTCAATTTCAGATAATACAAAGAAAACGAGACATATACATGATGGATGAAAAATGAATTTTCCAAAGAAAGTGAAACATAATTAAAAGCATATTTAAAATAATACCTGCGTCTGGGAATCTACCTCTGCATGAGAGGGACTAGGCTGGGATTCAATGTACTCATGCTGATCACCCTGCATAAAACATATTGTATCAAAATTAGGATGTATTGAATGTTACAATCTCTACTATAAATATGTAAATAAAGTTAACAAATTAACAAGTATAGTTATTATCGCTAATGGTGAAGAACCAAACCCATATGCAATATTGATAGCAGCGTCAATGTTCTCAACATTAATCGGCGGACTATGCGACTCTGGTGTGCCATGGGACACTAGTTGTATATTTTTTCACATAATTTGTTAGATAATTAAATAGAAATAAATTACGAAACAATTGAAAATTGAGATATGAAACAAAATATAATATGAAAATAACAAGTTTTACTTACAAATCAAAGTAATCCATCATCCCAGAAGTTTGAAGCAGGGCCATAGCATATGCCTCCACACGATGTGCAAGGGTGTGGAGTAACACGACATTATGAACACTCTGCAACTCCTGTGTGATCTGTAGATGAATCCTTATTGTGCGATGGGATGGCCTTAGAAGTGCCAACCCTTGGCCTACATTTCCTTAGACATCAGTCCCATGTTGAAGCGATGTATCTACTAATTCAAATAAGGCCTCATGTGTATCCTCAATCATAGGACCCATAGGAGGATATAGACAAGGGGGCTTTGGTGTGAGTGGAGGGAGTGGCACACGGTTAGGATCTGTCCTAGCCCCTTCCCTATCTTGGGGCATCCCATGACCAACACCCTGGAAGCCTAAGATATCTAAATAGTTAACATGTTTCCCTAGGATGAATTCTCCATACAACTTCCTAAGGAAATAAAAAGGGATGTCCCTATTCACATGAGGGTCTTCATCGAAGACCATATGCCAACGATCCATCCAGTTGAACTTTATATTTGGTTCCACGCACCAGTCTATGGAAATGTGTGCTCAACTGGTGGGTGGAACCAATCCGATGTTAGGGTCCCAAAGTAATGAAAATAATTGGTCTTCTGTAATCTTTATTTCTTTGATGTCTTTATAACTCAAACCATTGGAGTAGTATTGCCTCCTGGATTCTCTGTACAAGCTAATGTTGTACAGATCTCCTTGGGGATTGGAAATTTTGTTTTTTATTGTGTCCAATGCATCAGCTAAAGATTGTCTCAAATGATCCCCCCTCTAATAGATGAGATCAGGCGCCTCAATGACGCCAAACGCGCCAGAATCTGTGAGTTTCGGTCTTCTTCCCCATCCATGTTTGGGTTTGGGTTCATGTTTGGGTTAGGGTCTTAGTTATTAGTGGGTTCGTTTTCCACATTATCTTTCTCATTTCTGTTATCTATTAAGATTTAAACAACAAAATACAAATTGTTTTAATTTATCATTCTTTGATTTAATTCAAATTTTTTTATTAAATTTGTTTTAAACAATTATAAAAACTATGAAATTAACTAAAACAATAAAGAATTGAAAATAACTTGTAATAGATATGAGTAGTTACCTCCCAATAGAGCCAAGCTAGCTCCACAGCCACCTCCAAATTGACCTCCAAATGCTCAAACGCAAATCGTCTTTGCGGTTTATCACCTATGCGGTTTATCGCTCTCACGAAACGTCACTATGAAAATGAGAAATGAGGCCCCCCACCTTTGTTTTTTTTTGTTTTCCATATCGCATATGCGATATATCGCATATTGGATATATCGCATATACGATATATCGCACTTGCGATTTATATCGCATATGCGATATTTAACTTTTACAGAACGCATATGCGATACTTCCTTACTGACCTTAGTCTTGTGTTTGGGCTCGGGTTATTCTGAACGTACCATCAATAACGCATATGCGTTCTTGATTTACACTTCAGAAGTGCGTTTCTGATTTCTTAAGTGGCACTAAAAAGTGGAACCAACTTCATGCGAGTGCCCATAATAATAATCCAAAGTAAAAGCATTTGTTAATGGTTATGGAATTGACATTAGTCCATGGTTATGAACTCAATTCCATATCGATATATTGGTGTTAATGTTTTATACTCTCGATTCGATCCTTGGAATCGTTCACAAAAGTTATCACACTATATTGTAATTGTTTCATTCTACATAATAAGTCTAACATGGGATGTATTACGATATAATATGTGTTAGTTAATATCCAACCATTCTATGAATTCAAGGGAAGGCACACAATTCCATAATCACCAATTCACATTAATGTTTGACCTGACTTGTCACCTACTTAGTACACTTGAAGTTCTCTCCTTAAGATTGATGACTTCGATGCAACTCTCGCACGAATTAAAGTACAACTCTGGTAGTAATGTCTATGGCTATTAATTGATGCAATTGTGAAATATGTGTCATCCCATATGGGTAAATGTAAAGGGTCCTTTGCTTATGCAAAAGTAGAGTTTCTTCTGCTCTAGAGGGTCAAGAGTTTGTGATTTCCTTTTTATGTAAACTCTTGTTTCCCATTTTTTTTATAACACTTTTTCCTGGAGACAATTTAGTATGGAAGGCTCGAGTTTTCTATTGTTTGCTACAGGCACTAATTGTTTGGTTAATATGCTTGTATTGTCCGTAAAGCAGAGTGTTTTCTCTTTACAGAGAATGGATGCATATATTATTAATTCTCTAAATTGGCACACTTGTATCTCTAGTATATAACACTATTTATCTTTTCAACAAGGTTATTTCATGATGGTCAATGGGGTGACATGTTGGTATCTAATCCTTGTATTCATTTAGCTTATACAGTAAACTTCTGCCTCTAATCATTCAACACACAGTTCGTTCAATTATTCATTGTCAACAAAGATGATAGTGCTAAGTAGTGGATATGTTCATATTATTACTCATCCCCATTGATTAGAGGTCATCTTTGTTTGAACATGAGGATTCAACTTATGGTTCAATTGATTTAATGTTTAGCACAAGTGTAATTGGTAGTTAATAGTTGGCTTGAATAAACCTTATTGCCCCTAGACATTGGAATGTTTGGAACCATTAAAACTATCCCAACTCCATTGCTGAGCCAACTCATGGTTGATAGGATATTTCTTGATGAGTAAGGAGTTATAACCAAATTCTTTGTCAATTTAAATCAGAATACATTCTTATGGAGAGTTATATTAAATATTTGCTTATATGAGGAAAAACCCCAAAACTTATCTGTGCATATTGATTTCAAGCGTAAATCATTAGGGTTTTCATAGATATGGAAACACTATATTCTTGCATATCCAAGATGATTCGATCCTCAATTTTGTTAAAGTTTCTTCATTTATCTTGTAATAAGGATCTTCATTCGAACCTTAGGTATAAGCTTGTAATGAACCATATATACTCTTTTTATTTATAACAAGCACGTTGTGGCTATGTAATTTAAGTCTACTATACAATTGCAATTTGCTTCTTGATCTTTACAAATTCAAACCTGAAAGGCAATCTCCAAATCTTGGAAAAATCAGCAAGCTAAATACTCGAAAAAATGAGAAATATCGAGAGAAATCAGAGATATCTGCAACACTGTTAATAATAAAAATTCATCCACTTTATATTTTAAATCTAAAATATTTTTCCCATTAGTTGAATTTTACCCCTAAAATTTTCATTTCTCCCATATGTGAACAAGAGTTCAACTAGATTATCTTATTCTTGATGTCTTCTAGTTTCTTCAACATTTCACCAAGTGTGCGATCATTTTCATCTACAATATTTGCGTTGCAAAGCATGTGGCACCGTGGGAAACTGCTCGCAAACCTCACCATTAATCACATCCTACAAAATAATATTCTCTCCCATTTGAGCAATAAGAAAAACACAACTATGATTTTCCCTCTCATACCTTTGTAAATAAACACCATCACACTACATTTAGGAGACGAGGCTTACCTTCATAGGAAAATAAATTGATCTATAACCCTTGTGATGTTCGCGAACAAAGGAGGGTGTTCCTACCTCAAATGCATATCCAAATGTGAGAAGAAGTCAACATTCTCTCTCGATAAAAATGTAAGCTATGCATGTATACTTCCTATCATAGTCCTATAAATGAGACATCCCTTTGTAAACTTGTTATTTGTTCAACTTTATTGGGTTCTCCATTTATCTAACCATGCTCCCACCTAATTCTTCAACCAGTAGGATCATCTTCAATTTCCACGGATACATCTTGCGGTAAGTGAATAACGTAAACATTTCCAAACTTATCTACACCTCGCATAGTGTTGAACTCTATATGTATTAAAGAAGTTAACCAGTGGGGAACACAATCGTCTCCAAATATGTAAAACTGGTTCTCGTTGCGTCGATACTTCACATAGTGAAATGGCGACATAAGAACAATTAAAAGCAATTAATAGACTCATCAAAACTACATGTCTACACCTTACTAGTTTAGAATATGTATTACTCAATTGTACAAAAGAGTTGCACAAAAGAAAATCAATTTAAAAGGAAGATATATATATTATGAATGTTTTTTGCACTCACAATTTGTTGACCTCTAAACTGACTAGTTCACTTATAACCGAACTTCCTCATCATCCTTGGACACAATTATGCTTGTTAATGCAGGGTTTTTTTTGTTTATGGATAATTAGTTAATATTCAAGTGTGGAGGACCTTTTCATGACTATGTTGCATTTTGTTTAGATAAATATTAGGAAATTGCATAAGACCTTTATATGCCACACTGAGGGGCCAACAATTAGCACAATCAGATAAACATGCATATATTATTCCATTAAGCACATCAGGAGAAATATAAACAAGTGTCATAATATTTATGGGCCGACAATTAGCATGCCCACATAAACGTGCATATATTCTTTTACTACAGCGGATGAGAAAAGGTAGAATAAGATGTCATAATAATTACTAGTATAGTAAAAACAACCATACATGATACTAAGAATCAGCATAGACCACAATTAAAAAGATCATAGTTTTCAAAGAGGTCAATCCAACTCGCCTTTATAATCCATATTTATGATTATTTGTATCTGAAATTAGAAACATGAGACTAATCTATAGAAGACTGTGAGGTAGATAGGAGTTCAAATAACTATAGAACATGAACCACTATGTACCCTTCAAAGATCACGAAAAATTCCTTAAAAGAGTAATAACTGCTACATAGAAAAGCACAAAGGCAGTTCCATTTACTCTCATAATGAATTCTGAAAGAATAAAAAAATAGAAACTAAATATGTGCATACTAACATTAGAGGAAGTATACAATAAATGAAAAAAAAACAAAGATTCTCTGTGGAGAATTGTAAAGGATTCTCCTCTAGTTTCATCAACACTTTTAAAGTGTTTTCTAAAGGTACCAGTCTGCACACATTCATGAACCTCACACTTACTCAAGTGCCTCTTGGCTTGTAATCCCGCACTCAAGGAACCCCTCTCTCTTTTTAACATTTTCCTACCATTGCCCTTAATGGGAGGCAGCTAGGTTTTCTGTGAGGATTTCTTGATTTAATTAAAAGAAATTGATCAATATTGTTCAGCTTGTAACATCCCATAATACACACATATATTTGAAATATTCACTAGAAATAGATAACACAACTCCACATGTATTTACATTCTTTATTTTATTATACATTTTGGTTTGCATGTATTTGTATATATTAACAGTTTCCTATCTTTTGTTCACGCAACTAGCACAAACATAATAATAATAATCAATTGTCGTATGATTAACTAAACACACTTAACTAAACTTGTGCTTATACGTAATCTTCACATGAATTTTTTTTAGGAGACACGATTACCTAACTAATGCAATTACTCAATTT
The DNA here is from genome assembly GCA_001517045.1 of Pseudotsuga menziesii. Taxonomy (NCBI): domain Eukaryota; kingdom Viridiplantae; phylum Streptophyta; class Pinopsida; order Pinales; family Pinaceae; genus Pseudotsuga; species Pseudotsuga menziesii. Next base: position 203,589 of record LPNX010763768.1, read on the forward strand.
AGCTAACATCCCTTCTTGCAATTTAGCATAAAAGTCTAATTATTATTTACAAAATATATAGTCTATCTCTAACATGAATTATGTTTGAATTATAATTTTAGGTATATAATTTTAATTTTAAATATCTTATATACAATTATAAGCTTGATATTGATCCCGTAGTATATAGAATTTCATTTAAAATAAAATACTTATTAATATGTGATTCACCGATCCTTTGGAATATATGTTAATTTTATTTCCGTAAAGTGTATTAAATATTTTATAACATATATAGATGGAGAGTGTATATTTATATATTGAATGACTACTACATTCCATAACTTTTATGGATGCACACCATATATTTATATATTGAATGATTGGGCTATGTTATAGTTTTTAATGGATTTATGTTAACTAATGTATATAGATATTTATATAATGAATTATTATGTCAAGGGGATACATATGAATCAGTTTTGTAGCAACTTTAATAAAATATATAATTTTTGCTATAGTTTGTATCAATTTTTGGGGGGATTATTTAAATCTTGATTTATCTTACTTCTTATTGGTTTGTATAGGTGACGTAGGCATGGGACTTTGTGCCCCAAGACTCAGGGGCGAGCTTGCGTAAGCAGCTTGTGGCAATTTGCATGATAAAGTTACAGATGGAGGGAGAAACATGCACCGAATGCTAATCATCGACTGCACTGTCAACCATCGACTGCAACAATCCCCAGGCACATTTAGTATTCCATAATGATAACAAACAAATGTAGCCCTTGCAATTGTTGTATTATTTTATGCTATTGTTTTAAACAAAAATTAACTGACTTTTATAAAGTTTTTTTCATACACTATCTTATTGTAGAATTACCTTTTCATTTTAGCCTCTGACACTGACACTGCACTCACTAACACCCTGAAAAACCAGCAATTAGTGACACTGACAATCGTTGCAGTCTATTGCACTCTGCAATCAATGACTTGCATGAATGAGGAACATGGTTACCTAGTTTAGTGTAATGTGGCAAGCTACATGGACTTAAACAAAGTCTTCCTCTAGATCATGGGAGAATAGTCTATCTCCACCACCTCCCCCTTCTCAGTTGAGCCTCAGTTGAGCGTAGGATTTCCTCTAGATCATGGGAGAACAGTCTATCTCCACCACCTCCCCCTTCTCAGTTGAGCCTCAGTTGAGCGCAGGATTGCAGCAACAATTGAACCCGGAAAATGTGAGGAATCGAATTGCCCAGGAGCTCAATGCAATCATGTGAGTTTCATTGTTGCAGCCGATCATGCACAGAGACGCATTTGCAACCATCATTCTAACATCTCGGACGTTGCGGCTGATGATGCACATAGACGTATTAGCAACCATCATTCTAACATCTGGGACGATGATGTCGTACATTATCTCTCAAGCTCTTATTGTTGGAGAATTTATGTATTGATCAGTTTATTTCCAGCAATTCCATATGTTTAAAATTCATGATTCATTATTCTCTGCAAGTTATTAAACTTGAAAGCTGGTTAAGACGTCTTTGCATAATCTATTGATATAATCTTTGAGCTGGCTGGCATCCTAGGCATCTTCATATACTGAAAAACGATATGAAAACTGTTGATATCTTTCAAATTCGTCCTCTGATATATTGAAAACTGTTTAGCAAGGGATTTCATATCAGTGCTTTCAGACAAACCATCTGATGTTGCCTTAGTATATTGACAGACTTCGTCTTTGGAGTCAAGAACGGGCCTGGGGGATTGACGAGCAGCTTTAGTAGATTGACAGACTTCGTCTTTGGAGTCAAGAACGGGCCTGGGGGATTGACGAGCAGCTTTAGTAGATTGACAAACTTCGTCTTTGGAGTCAAGAATGGGATTGGGGGATTGTCAAGCTCGTCGTCTGAAACATCCAGGATATAAGACTCAGTAATATTAGAAACCCTTATATCTTCAGCAATATCCATCTCTATGGCGGAGTCTATTAGTGAAGACTCAACAACGCTATAGTCTAAATATCTCAAAATGAAAATATCAGACTCAGTTTGAAGATCAAAGATGAAGTTAATGATATAATCTGCAGGAATAGACCCAATGACACCAAGGGTAACAAAAATATCTAGCTGACGGTGGAAGAAATATTGGTTGGCCAAATTTCCCTTTTCAAAAGCATCTGGGCAGGAATAATCGTAGCCAAAATGAAGCCAAAAGGCAAATCCCATGAAGAGAGAATGCTTGGCAAATAATCAGGATGAGATCCCCAAAAGCTGCAGTAATAGCAAGTGTCAACGCAATCTGAAAGGAATGACAAATGCCATGAAAGCACCTTGAGGCATGTTCAGCTCATTTGCATGTATGATATGAAGCTCCAAGGATTAAAATACACATAAGTTACAAAGAACCAAAATAATATGTGAACAACATGGATTAGGTTTACATATTTTTTGCTTCGAGGATCTGGAGAGAATGCTCTATATTCCATGAATATAGAGCAATAGAACTTACCTGCAGGTGCCTGGAGTAGATCTAGGATCCCCAACGACTGGCGTAGAACCAAGAATAGGAGGTGATAAATCAGGTACAGATGGGACAGACCCAGCCCCATCGGGAGAAGAAGGCACAAAATAGTCCAGAATCAGCTTTCCACCTTTGGACAACCAACAGAAACTCCAATTCTGAATCCTTTGTTCAACTTTAATAATCAGCCAATCCCAGTCCTTAATAAGATATCTACAAGGTTTAAGATGAAACCCGAGATACTTGATGCCCTTTGCAATTCTGTCAACAGGAAAACTGAAGATATTCTGTAAAGTAATAACTTCAGATTCTTCCATACAGGAAAAATATATGGATGATTTATTATCATTTATTTGCATCCCATAGGCCTTATAGAAATGCATTAAGATCTCATAAAGAGTGGAGAGAGATTGTTCAGAACCATCATTAACCATGACAATGTCATCCACAAAAAGAACATGAGTTAAAACTATATCATTACCAAAAGGTAAACCATGATAAGTGTCACAGAGTTTGGCATGAAGAATAGCCCTCCCAAGACCATCTACCACAATAAGAAACAGAAGTGGTGCCAAGGGACACCCTTGTCTGAGCCCCCTACCAGATTTGAAAAATTTAGTAGCAACACCGTTGATGAGCACAGAAAAAGAAATAGAAGATAGACTGCTCATAACCCACGCAATAAAATTTCCTGCGAATCCAAGTTTTGCAAGAATAACCCGAAGATATGTCCAACTGACTCGATCATAAGCTTTAGAGAGATCGATCTTAATCATGACAGCTTTTAAGGATTTGATATGCATAGAATGCATACCTTCCTGAATGACACCAACATCATCATGTATCTGCCTTCTTGGTAAAAACCCGAACTGTTCCCCAGATATACATCTACCCAAAACCTTTCTGATTCTTATTGAGATAATCTTGCCAATAATTTTGTAAACAAAATTGCACAAAGATATAGGTCTAAAGTCCTCAAATGATGAAGGACTATCAACCTTAGGAATAAAGGCAAGAAAGGTAGAATTAAAAACACCTGGTATTTTGCCACTTGTCCGAGACACTTCAATGACTTTTAAAAGATCCTCGCCCAAAACCTCAAACAAGCATCTATACACCTCAACTGGAATACCATCGGGTCCGGGACTCTTATCATTTTTGCTAATGGATAAAATATGCTTGATTTCTTCAATAGTTATAGCCTGCATAAGCTCATCATTTTCATCCTCTGAAACAGAAGATGGGAAATAACCAGCACTTTGAACAATCTCTGGAAGATGGAGGTCAGCTTCTTCTTTGAAAAGGGTTTCAAAATGTTGAATCCCAGCCTCAGCTATAGCCTCAGAACCTTCCACAAGATTTCCAGAATCATCATAAAGTTTCCAAATAGAATTGCGACATTTCCTATGAGCAGCAAATTTGTGAAAGAAAGGAGTAAAGAAGTACTAGACTTCATCAACAAGGTATCTTTAATTTTTATGCGAGCAACACTTTTACACGTCCAAGTTATGATCCATACGGTATGAAGTAAATGAGAGAGATGATAAAAGGCTCATTTCACAATAATCTTTTGGGATACTATGGCAATCGTTGTGACGTATTCCAAAGTGGCTATTTAATTACACCGATAGGCATATATATCTTATATTTGGGATTTGGAATTGAGCTGGCAGATCATCAAGATCGACGTTGGGTTGACAAGTGTAGAGTCAAGATCGACGTTGGGTTGACAAGTGTAGAGCCTGGATCCTTTGTATCGTCGTCATAATTTCTTGAAGGATAATGAATAGTTTGAGGGCGAAATCGTTTACGGTAAGGGAGGACCAGTTTAGTAATTTGTTTACTCAAATGGATAACCAACCACGCGGATTATTAGTTTAATAAATAATTTTAACATGTGGCACCATTAACAACTGTCTCTACATCTGAACTAGTGGCAGAATTAACGCCACAACGATCCGTCTAAAACGGTCGCAGTTTCAACAACAGTTTTTTCCTTTAGCAGTAAATCATGCGAATGCTCTCATATGCAATAAATCACTCGATAATTGTTTAATTAATAATTTTCTCATCCATCTTAACTCATGGAAGTCTGGCTAAACGAGTGTCAACCCATTGAAAACCCTTTCTCTTCAACAACCATTTCTACATTCAGAGTTGAATCAAGTGGAATTATTCTTCTCTATCTCATTGTTGGTATTGTTCCAGACTTTTTAGTTGGTTTTGCGCTTTGTTTTTTCTAGGGCATGAGGTAGGGTTTTTTCCATCTCCATCTTGAGGACGAAGGACGCATGGTGTCATTATTTCATCTACAGAAACATGGATCTTATATGTTACTTTGTTTTATAAGCTTTTTGGTTTATGAGGATCTCTTATTTGCTTTTTACTCGCATGTTATTTTTTATTGTTACAGGAATTTTAGAGTATTACCTGTGGATAATAAGCTTGAGAGTTCATTCCTTCTTCAGAAAGATCGTTGGCCACATTAGGTACTTGAATTAGGAACCCGGTATGGATCTAAGCAAGTTATTTTTGTTTTTCATAGTAATAGTTCACCCCGAGTTTCATTTCCTTAAGTGGAAGAATGGGTTTCACACTAACGCATAACAAAAATTATGTTGTGATCTTTTCATCATGGCAACATTTACCATTTATGTCATTTCTCTATCATAGATTCCCCGGAGTCAAACTTTAATGGTGGTGACTATATTATTGTATAAATCATTCTCTCCATAGTGCAACAATTTCCCAAAGAAAATGGAGGCCACACAGACAAAGCAAGAAGAGAACAACGACTAGCTCACAGAAGTTGTCCTACAATTTTAACTATTTATTAAGTGACGATGTTGTATTTAAACCAGTGCTTTCAATTAAGCTCTACATGGTTTTTACATAAATCATATGGTTTTTTTTTTAGAGAAAACACATGTTTTTTTAGGTATCGCATGGTTTAGAAATAACAACTTGCAAATATTAAAACATCGCATGTTTTTTTTTAGAGAAATCATGTGGTTTACATATACCAAGTAGAGATTAAAAATTCGTATGGTTTAGATGCACAATTAAGGTGGTTTAGAGATAGCAAGAAAATATTATTCTTTAATATTAAATATTTTCTTTTATATGTTTGGGAAATCACATGGTTTTTAGATATCCATGGTTTTCAGATATCCATGGTCGAAATTACCCCACTCCATTGTTTCCACTCCAATGGTGACTTTGCATGTTGAATAATAAATATACCCCTACTCTTTATGTTGAGAACTCTATGTTGCAAGGAAAAAGAAAACAGGATTGGAGCTGGATATTGCACAAAAAGTCAAAGGAAACCATACCATAGCATGGACAAGAGCCAAATGCCGCAAAAACAGTAATTGGTAATGTAGAAACATACCTTCAATTCTTTAAATGTTTAATTAATCATATAAATATTACACATAAATATGAATAGAAATCACTTAGTTTTCTAAAAATGTTTAAATACTAAAAGATTAATATTCAATGTGTTGTTCTATATGTACGGGAGAATGGATTTTAGAGAATCACATTAATCGAATTAAAATCGAATTGTTTAGAGATCGTCCCGATCAAAAAATTCTTTAAAGGCATCTTTGCCATAAACATAATGTAACCATCCCCACAAAACAAATTACAACATATAGATACCAATTGTTAGGATTGTTGGCTACAGTGAAACCCTCACATAAATTTTCCCGTCCAACTATTGAAACCCTCACATAAATGTTCCCGTCAATGATAAATTTAAACTCCATGATTTTTTAGAAGCATACTATGATCGTTTATTTTGATTTATTAGTTATTAATTATTGATGGGTGATTCCATGAAGGTGGGTAACATGTTTTCGCCAAATTTGACGATGAAAACCTGATTTTTTACTCATGCTAAATAGAAGCCCTCGAAACGCATATATGCCATGTGAATTTCGACTTGTAGTAAAAAAACAAATTGTAGAATATTATGTTGGCTTCCCAATGATATTTAAAAAAAAATATTTGGATGTCATTTAATGGGTGAAATTTTACATTTAATGAACTGTGTGACCTTAACAATTTGAAGAAGTTAATAAGTGGCTCGTTTCCATATTAATAATTTAAAAAATAATATATATGTGCATGATCTACACATAATGCACTATGGTCTGTATATTTGTTTGTTAATTTATTTCGCAATATACAATTATTTATTATTTTTCGAAAGTGATCACATCTGATTTAAGCATCATTTTATATACATGTGTGTCCATCCCAGGTTTTTTTTCACTGTTTTCAAAAATTGAAAAACCAAAGACACCCTTTTGAAGATGACACATCGATCTGTGGGCTGTGTAATTTTAGGAAATTTTTGGATGTGTATATTTTACCCTGCGTATTTTTCTTTGAGTTGCTTCGAAGTTGTTGTCTAGTTTTCTAAGTGTAAGTTTTAGAACTAATTAAAAAAAACCCATATGAATGCCAAACCGCATGCATGATATCTCAATGGATAGAGGATTCAGTGACGAATCTATCGGTATGAACTCCGCTTAGTTGTGTTCCATGAATGACAGGGTCTACACCTCTAGAAGACACAAAGAAATATTGATTTTCTTGAAAGAGGGCTAAATCTCTGTTTTTCAGGCCCTCGATCGAGGTTTTATTAAACCCTCGATCAAGCTACTCTTAAACACTTGAAAAATATCTTTGTACATAACTACCAATATACCAGCATATTTTTTCGAGATATAAGCTTTAGCTTGTATATATATATGGGCGATTGCACAAAGATGAGGGTCTCTTTTGGCGCGTTAGATGCAATAGAAAACTGAAAAAACAGACATCCATCAACTTGCATGGATATTTTGAGACACTTACACAAT
>LPNX010763814.1:3164-15771 GCA_001517045.1 Pseudotsuga menziesii
AAGTTATCATATTATGGCATTCAAATAAATCGCAGCATCAAATTTTTAACTGAATTGACTAAATCAAAAGTAGAATGCTTAGGGTGTGATTAAAAGGAAACAAACAACCTATATAGTCGGTTGGATATCTAATGTCACAGCAAGTTGAATTAATTCATGAGTTAAAAAAGCCTTGTTTGTTATTTTCTAAGTAATAAGAAATAGGCTATTTGTTCTGTTTATCATTGTTCTTAATAAAATTAAACAAATTTGTGATCTTAGTTTTCGGTTATGTTTGATTTATGTTATCATAATCTTTTAAAATTTATTTTGGAAGATAATGATTGCTTTATAGTTTGATCTGTGAACAAAGAATTGATTTACTTTTGCATAATTAAAAGTATCTCACAATTTTTCATGATTTTAATATGTTAATTCACATTAGCTTTTAAGCTACTTAACATGTGATAGTTTGATTGTAAGGTTTGTTTTCAACTTAGAATATTACATGTTTAACTTTTAAATGCAAAATCAGTCAATGTTAGTTAAAATGGCTCTCAGCGAAGAAAGGATAGATTAGGTTTAGGTAAATCTAATTTTAGTTTTCAAATTAGAATTTTGGTTTTATTTTAATAATTGAAAGCTACAGCTTAACAGTTGTTAAATCTTTGTGATTTAGCCGCTGCTAAATCTGTGTATTTACAATTATTGAAACTAGTATTACAATTGGTTATCTTTCATATTTAATCTTTGTGATTTAGCCGCTCCTAAATCTGTGTATTTACAATTATTGAAATTGGTATTACAATTGGTTATCTTTCATATTTTTAAGCAGTTTGATAATAACGCTTGAAAAATTAAACAGAGACTCTCCTTAAGAGAGGATACCATAGACTAGATATAAACAATTAGTTTTCATTTAGTAGTTGTTAAATAGAAATTTTATTGTAGATAGATTAATATAGCTTGTAGATAAGTAATTAGTTTTAGTTTAGTTTTTTTAATTAGAATTTAGTTTAAATTTTAATTTATTAATTAGTTTAGGACACTTTTTCTAAGTTTAAGTGGTAGGACTCTCCTTAAGAGAGTGAAACTTAGATGGTAGAAGGACCACAACCTATGAGAATCAACTAATCCAAACACACCGGAAGCTGTAGTAAGTGACTTGTTCCTTGTTCTTTTGTTTAGATTTTGGTCTTAGAGCCTTGTTCCTTCTTAAACGCATTCTTCATGTCTCTTGTTTTATAACCATTATCTCGAAACACCTTCTTAAGATGATTTAGTTCTTCATTAAGAAGGTATGTGCAGAATACCAATCTTTTGAGAAGAATGATGATGAGAGTTAGCATGCAGGTATTTGTCTGTGTGGGTTTCCTTTCTATATACTTGGTGAGCCAGAAAATCATCTTCCTTATTTATTATCAAGACATACAGAAAGGGAAGTTCATTATTCTCTTGGATTTCCATAGTAAATTTTATGTGATTTGACTGGCTATTTAAATGGATGAGGAATTTTTTAGATTATCTTTCCCATGTGACCAGATGATATCAGTGTCATCAACAAAACCTTTCAATTTTTTAGTTTTAAGGTTTTGTACTTGGATCAATCTCTCAGGGAGATAACTAAGGAGGCTCAAACATGCCCCTGGTCATACTATTTGACTACTCAAGTATGCAAGAGTTGTTAGAACCAAAGTTTTGTAGGTTCATCACACCTTGGATTTTCTGTAGATAATCAGTAAAAATACTACAATCAACTTGTTGGGGAGTCTATTAAAGGCTCGAATGAGTGGTTGATTGATCGTTCAACTAGATAGTCGGTAAATAAATGGTTGCATCATCTATACTAATTGACTCATCAATGAGACATTGTGGACTTTCTGGAAATGTTTATAAGTAGCGACCTTTGAACTTGTATCAGATATGTTTGATATCAAAAGGATGATTTCCAAGATAGAATCTATTGTTTTGAATTGCCATAACTATGCAATTTGGGATCCATATATGGAAACACTACTGAAGAGCAAGGGAGTTTAGAAATACACCAGGTATGTTATTCCTGGTCATGTAGATGATTAGGATAAGTTTTTCATCGACAGAAAGAAGGATGAGGCTACTAGGGTCATTATGGCCTACATTTCAAGGGAGATTCACTTCCATACAAGTGTGATAGGTTGTATCCATGTTTTCTAGAATAATTTGAATTCATCATTTGAAAAGGTGAATGAAAGTCATGTAATGAAGATAGATAAAGCGTTGGTCCCTCTAAAAACTCGTTCCTTGAAAATGTTGAATACTATTTGGCTTGTATTAAAGAGCTACAACTAAAATTGGGTGAATGTGGGAAATTTTTTCCAAAGGAGGGATAGGGCATTGAACTGGTCCTGATGAATATGAATATACCTTATGATGTGCTCTACTCCTTCTTTCATGCTAGTTGCATGTCACGCAAGGAAGAAAATAAGTAATTTTTTTATAACTTCTATGATTTATCAATTAAGGATCAATAAAAGTTGCTTGATGAAGGGAAGCTTGGTAGAAAACACCAAGATCATTGTCTCAAAGGCAAGGTCAAGCAAAATTATAAAGAACGAGGTGGAATGGACACCTTGAATAAATGATGAGGGTGTATTAACCAACCTACTAAAGGAAACAGTATTGAGTTGGCATTGACTAGGAAGAATCGAAAGAAGGAAACTTGTCACTACTATGGAAAGGTGTGACATGAGGAGAAAACATGATAGAAGAAGAAAAAGGATTTGGAAGAAAAGTTCAAGAATATTGAAGAGGATGTGTCGGATATTCGATTGATCAATTGACCTACAGATAATTTTACTTTGTTGTGAACACTTCCCTATGCATTACATTCCCACACTACTTAGATTGAATGGATAGTTAATTCTTGGTGTAGTCTTCATATGTATAAGTATTATTCTTTGTTATCTTCCTCAAGTGGAGCTCCAAAATAGAATATTTATGCAACTAGTGATTATTCCCTCATAGTAATTGGAATTGGATATGTTAACTATCGACATGGTAGAATATCCAATGTATATAATCTTCCTATCTTGAGTGTAAATTTGTTGTTTCTTTCTCAACTCACTCATACTGGTAATACTATTTGTTTTGGTCATATTGCTTTATCATAAAGGATATGGCTTGGGGTCACATCTGTTGCTATAAGTTGTTTAGATCCTGAAGACCAACTATATAAGTTATGTGATTCTCTTGCACATGATTCTGGACCAACTGCACTCATTTGTCAAACCAACAAAATAAATCGACTTTGGCATGAACAAATTAGACATAAAATTTTGAAGGTTGAAGAGGATGGTAATGAAGAATATGGTTACTATTATACCAAAGAGTGTTCCTCTTGAAAAATTTTGTACACGATGTTTGCTATAAAATCATCATTATCCACCCTTTGATTTTGGGAAAGCATGGCAATCCCAAGACTGACTAGAACTTGTCCACGTGATCTTTATTCCATGAATAAACCCTTGTTAGCAGGTGCAAAGTATGTTTTAAACTTTATTGATAATTTATCCAGGTTTACATACCTTGGTTCTATTTCTTGAAGAATAAGAGTCATGTATTTAAAATATTCAAGGAATTTTGGGCATTGGATGAGAATAAATGTGGTCAGCCTATCCAATGCTTGAGATTAGACAATGGTGGAGAATATGTGAGTCGACAGTTTGAATATTACCTAGTATAGAATGGTATCTCTTAGCAGAGATTTTTCCCTCACACCCCTCAATAAAATGAAGTGTTAGAAAGGAAGAATATAACTTTGGTGTAAATGGTTCAATTTCTATTGTAAGACAAATACCTTTCAACTAAATTATGGGTAGAATTTGTCTACTTATCAAATTATCTCCTAAACTTTGTTCTAACAAGAGCTATCAATGACATGATTCCAGTTAAGAAGGGGTGAGGAAGGAAACCGTATGTCAAACACCTCGAAACATTTGGATGTGTTTCCTGAGAACATATTAGTGACAACTATACAGATAAATTATATCTAAAGAGCCATGCTTGTATCATGAGGGGTTCTTCAAATGAATAAAGAGCATGTCAGTTGTTTAACCTTGTTAAACAATAGATTATACTGAGAAAAATTGTGAACTTTGATGAGGAAATTTCAAGTATTAAGTTATTGAACACCCCCTCTGGCTTGTTTCGAAGTGATCCTTTGGATATTCTTGAAGAATCTGGATCAATTGTACCCTCCTTTGAAATTTAAACCCAAAAGTCAATAGTTGTCCCTAAGTTGGCTAGTAGTCGGTTTACATTGACTGAAAAATGTTGGAACCCCTAATCGACCTCCTGAAACAATTGAATTGATTAACCAAAGTATATTCTACCTCAGTGGCATGTGAAAACAATTGAAGTTGTTGGACCTAATGTTGGTGGTGTCAATATTGGTCATTATGCCTGTACTTAGAAACAACATTTGAGTGCTTCCTTAGTGAATCGTGTTCTTGAAACTTGTGATCCTAATACCCATGTTGATGTTAAGGGATTACTTGAATGGGAAAATGTTATTTTTGTAGAAATCGGTTCCCTGATGATGAATCACATTTGGGATTTAGTTCCCTGAACACAAGGAAAAAATGTTTTGAAGTGTCTATGGGTATACGAAACCAAGTTTACCTTAGAAGGTATTGTTGAATGTAAACCCATAGATACCTTTTCTTATGGCATTCAACAATACCTTCTCTTGTTCATACCTTTGTAAAAATAGAAAAGGTTTCAGTATGACATAAGGTTTTCAATAATACCTCTTGTTGAAACCTTTGCTTATGTCATACTAAAACCTTTTCTCTTGTTGCAAAGATGAATTTAATTCGACTGATTCTTTCACTTGTTGCTCAATTTGGATGGTAACTTCACAAAATGGACGTCGAAAGTGCTTTTCTTCATGAATATTTTTCTAAATAAATATACATGGAATAACTTCCTAGTTTTTGGGAGGATTACAATCTAGTATGTTGATTAAAGAAGCATTTGTATGGTTTGAAACAAGCTCCACATTCTTGGTATGAGAAGATTGATCTTTTTTTTATCAATTCTGGATTTCAATGATTTGATTATGATCACAACATTTATGTATTATATGTTCACGGTGATAATTTGATTGTGGAATTCTATGTTGATGATTTAGTCATATATAGAAACAATGTCGACTTAATTTTGAGTTTGAAGAAATGAGTTGTGGATACCTTTGAAATGACTAACATAGGTATTTTACATTTCATTTTGGGCATCCAAGTAATACAAATTAATGATGGTATCTTTCTTTCTCAACCAAAATATGATTTGGATGTTTTGAAATGATTCAAAATGGATGATTGTAAGTATTTTTATACACCTTATCTGTTGGGCGTTAAATTGTCGAAAGATTGTGACTCTCCCCAATTTGACACCACTCTCTATCAATGGTTGGTTGGTATCATGGTATAATTAATTCACCACTAGTCTAAATTTTTCTTTGTTGTTAATGTGGTTTCTTGGTTCATGCGAGATCCTCAAGAAAGCCACTGGAAATTTGCAAAGAGAATTGTTCGATACATTAAGGGTACTTATCAGTTTGGTAACAAATGTTGTCACCATTCAAATCCAGCAATTTTTTTTACTAATTCTAACTAAGAAGGTGACATTAGAAAATGGAAATACACTTATGGCTGTGTGTTTCAAGTTAAAACTAGACCTATGGTATGCTTGTGTAAGAAACAAAATGTAGTCTCTCTTTCACTTATAGAAACAAAGTATAAGGAGATGTCAATACATGTATAGAGGTAGTTTGGATCTGCCAATATCTAGATGATATTGTTTTTCCTATTTAGGCCTCAACTATTATCTATTATGAAAATTAGAGTGCAATTTAGGTTGTTTATATTCCTGTTGCACACATCAAATGTTGAACTTCATATCCACTACTTGAGACAATTAATACATGACAACGTTGCAACACTTGTTTGTTGCAGGATAAATGATCATGTTGATAATATATTTATGAAAACTTTACCATAAGCTAAGTTTGCTAAAATTCGATCTATGCTTGGGCTCCAGGAAGCTGAAATTATGGGACGTGTTTAGAGATCATAAATTTACCTCCTAAATATCTAGAGAATTATGCAAAATGAGGGTTGTTGGAACCAAAGGTTATGCAGGTTTATCACACCTCTAGATATTCTAGAGACATTCAATTAAAAAACTACAGTCGACTAGCTAGGAAGTCGAATGAAGCCTTGAATGAGTGGTCGATTGTTCAGTCAAGTAGATGGTTGGAAAAGTAATGGTCGGATTGACTAGAATAACTAATTCATCAAGGAGACATTGCATACTTTATATAAATGATTAGAACTGATGACCCTTATTTGTGAACCAAATCATCCTCACTTCAAGGAATTTTGTTAGATATAGAGACTATAAAAGAAAAACCCTATGGGTTATACGATTGGAATTGAATGACAATGATTGGTTAAATGAGATAATGCATTGTCATGTTCTGATCATAATGCATTCTTCTTAAGTGTTTTGAATGGTGTCTTTCGACACCACCTCTCTTCTTGGAATATTTTTATCATTTATATTATTTTTTGTTATCTATTTTGTTTTTCAAAGGGTCTTCCCAATAGGATTATATTTTTGAGTGTTGATTTTAATGGCACCATAGAAACAAGATAACCATAAGATAATCTTAGGTGATTTATGGGACTTCCCATATACCTGAGGGTATGTAGAAGTGATTCCATGTGCATGTATTATTTGATGTGGTACTAATATAAGGGGTACAAACATGAGTAACAACAATGTCCAACAATTGCACAAAATTAGGGTACACTATGACTAAGTACCAACTATATTCCCTATATGTATTTCTCCCTAGCCACAACTTTATTTGCTAAATTATGACATGTCTCTACGATTAATTTCAAATGTGGGAACATGTCTCTAGCCTAAAAAATAAATTCTATCAATTATCAGAGGCATGTTGTCTCAATATCATGGCTCTAATACAACTTGCAATGATCCTTACCCCTATAACTTGAGAATCACAAAATATATAGCAATATTATCATGCAATAGACCATAAATAAGAAACACAAAACCAAAAATATGAGACAATAATAACATAATATGAAGAAAAAAAGCTTTTTTATTATGGCAACAATGTTCATGGGCCTCTTATAGTAAGGTTATCATTCACTTGAGTGGATATCCATTAACACCTCATAGCCTTGAAGCTTCTTTAAATAGTCTTCAAATGTCCAAAGCCCCGACTGCTTGCAATGGTAAAAATAGAATTTCCTAATGGGTATTAATTAATAAAGAGACCCTTTTTACATTGAATAATCAACACTAACGTTTTTTCCCTTGTTACAAAGTCATGTCCTTATACTATGTATGATTAATTCTTAGAGTAAGGCGAGATAGGGTAGGACCCTAAAATTTTCCCTTTGCATGTTGACAAATTCTTAAATGTTTGACCCATTTCTTAACATCCTTATCCATTCTTGGCTAATTATAGTGCTCCTCAACTAGTGGCTTGGTAGAATGTCAGCACAACAATTCCCACTTAAACCTCCATTATTCATCTCTTGGATTATATTTTCCCTCATAGATTATCTTGAAATACACAATTGATATTTTTAAATATAAATCCCTCTTGAATTGAATAATTAAGGTATAATTTCTTATCATAGATTCATGGCTCTTTATTTTCCTTCCCTGATTTAACACAATTTTGGTCATATTCATATAATTTTTTCATCTCTTCTAATCATCTTACCTCCACTATCATGATAAACAACAAGGTTGATCTCCTAATCAAAGCATCTACAACTCTATTTTCTTTTTATTCTCTATGCTTCAATACAAATGTATAGATTTGAAAAATTGCGTCCACCTCATATGTATTTTATTTAATTTACACTATTTGTTTAGATACCTCAATGCTTGATTATTAGTGTACAAAATAAACTCTTTAGGAAACAAGTAATGTATCCACTTCTTCAGTGCTTGAAAAATTACATACAAATCTTGGTCATAAATAGAATATTTTTGTTTAGATTCGTTGAACTTTTCACTAGATAAAGTGATTAATATTCCCCCTTGACTCATCACTACTCCAATAATTGTCTCACTAGCATTGTAATCAACCTAGAAAAACTTACATAGAAGTTTGGTAAATACAATATCAACCTTTCAATAACCTTTTTCTTCAACAATTCACATCACTTTTATGTAGCAACATTCCTATTGAATTCTCCTTTCCTCATGCAAGTAGTGAAAGGTACACTTATCCAACTAAAATTTCCTATGGAATTCCTATAAAAAGTATCTACTCCATCAAAACTTGTCACTTCAAATGCACTCTTAGGAATTGGCTATTCTATTATTTATTTCACTTTTTAAGGATCCATATTTAAAGTCTCTTGAGATATGAAAACCTAAGGTATACTAATTCATATTTCATGAAGGTACACTTATGTTATTATGAATAATTTCTCTTTCTTCAGTCACTCTAACAAGTCTTGTCTTAAATTATTAAGATGCTCCTCTCTTGTCTTGCTAAAAATTAAAGTATCATAATTAAACCACAACAAGCCCTAAATAAGGCTTCAAGAAACACTTCATTTATTAGTCTCATAAAAGTACTTGGAGCATTTGTCAAACCAAATGGAATCCCCAACCATTCAAAGATACCTTTTTGTTCCTAAAAGTTGTTTTACATTCATCCCCTTCACAAATTCAATTTGATGATACTGACTCTTTAGATCCATATTTCTAAAATATATTGCACCACTTATAGAGTGCATCAAATCATCCATCCTAGGTGTATGAAATGTGTACTTATTGGTAATATGTTAAAATCCCTATAATCAATGCACATTAACCACTCTTTTTTCCTAAAATCACAATAGGTAGTGCACATGGGATTAATATTTCTCTAATAATACCACTTTCCAACAACTCATGGATGTTCCTATTCAAATCGTCATCTTCAGTAGGTGACATATTCTATGGGTCCTTGTTAGGTAAACTTGAACCTAGTACAAAATCTATTTTATGGTAAATTCTCCTCATAGGTGGAAATACCCACGGAAACTCCTTTGAAATAACATCATTAAATTTAGTCAATTTTCCTTCTTCTTTAGCCGGAATCTCCATTTTTTTCACTTTTAGACTTGGTATTTTTGGAATAATAGAAAACCAATGTTACATTCCTCCTTTAAAAAATATTTTCCTAAACATAACATTACTCTTCTACCACTAGTGTAGTTATTCCCATGATTTTTGTCCCCTTTTTCATCCTTCATATTTATAATTTGAATATTCCTTCCATCCTGATCTAACATTAAGATATTCTTCACACTATCATAGACAGTTTTCATATCATATTTTGAAGGCTTACCCAATAGAAAATGGGTTTAACATTCATTGTCAGAAGATTAGGCATCACTTTATCATGATAGGTTCCAATATGAAAACTAATAAAACAATGTTTGGAACATTTACATGTATCCCTTTTGCATCAAGGTGTGGCCTACATTTAGGTTGAAAATCTTAATGACCTTCGTGGATACTAAAATCCCTATGCTACCTACATAAAGAGTTAAAGAACAATTCTTTACCTCCAATTTTATAGATGGTCTTGAATATTGATTTCCTTTTGATTCAACTCCTTTTGTATGTGCTTTACTATATTTGGTAATGATCTTCTAAACATCAAATTTTCCCCTTACCCTTATTAAAATTCATTAACATGTTATCTACAATTATAGAATTATATGTGCTTTCAATGCCTTGGCTAACACGAGACTTTCCTGTCGTATGTTAGCACACAAATTTTCAGGACATTCACACAAAAAATCCTTGGTGTTTGGAATTTGTAAAAAATCATCAGGGATATTCCAATCTCACTTATATCTAATATTTCCTCATCCTTCAAAGCTTCATCCACCTCTAAAATACTCATTACTTCTCCCGTATCTTTGTTTTGCAATGGTCACACAACTACCCTCTTCTTCCTTTGCTCCACTAATGTTTCATATTCTATACATACCTCTGCCTCTACTTCTAATTGTTTTCCCATTAGTACTTTCTTGATTTCTTGACAATTTCTCATTGACCTTCAAAGAAGATGATAGCATTCACCAACAATGCTAATCCTCCTTATGCTTATATCATCTTGAATGGAATACCTCAAACAATTTACATACCTAGCCACAACTCCTTCATCAATATGCCCATACCTACTTAAGAAATTGTAAAATTCAAGTATATATAATCTTTTACTGTCATGTCCTTTTGCCTAAGGCTCTGATATTCCTATATGTCAAATTCAAAGTATAGTTAAGAGGAAGAAACTTGCCTTTGAGTTTAGCCACTTGTTATAGAGTGATTTTCCATGCTTGACATATCATGTTTTTATGGCCTATCCATGTCCCTATGCAGACTCTTTATACCCCCTTTTCTCAGTATTACTTTGATGCTCCAGAAAAACCCCTTAAAAAATCATATTTATGGGTATATGCAGGTCACCAGTCTACTCCTCGAGTGTACATTCAAATTGCTCCATTATGACCCGTGTACATCAAGAAATATGCTCAAAAAATAAATATTTGGAGTTTTTCCTCATCAAGTAACGAATAACTTGACTCATGGCCTTCCATATGCCTGGAAACGCTCCGAATCGACCCTTCACTTCTCATTGAGGGCTATATATTTAGCTACTTGGAAGCATTGAAGGAGAAGGACTTGTGAGAGCAAATAAATTATAGTGGATTTGTGCTCCGTTCTTGCATACTTGAGACTACATCCCTTTGTCCTTAGAGCAGCCATTGGTGCTCTTTCCCAAGATTAACTTTTTCTTGTGAGATTTCCTTGATATGGAGGATTGAAGTGGTGGAGGACCAGGTGGAGGACTCAGTTTCTCAATTTTGATGAGGTGTCGACAGAGGTCTCTGTTTACATTTAATAGAAATATCCATTTCCCATCCCTTATATGTGTAGATATGAATATTTGTATCCATGGATGTAGTTTCTTTCATTATATATTGGATTTGTATATGCTAGAGTAGGCTCTAACACTTAATATCTATCATGATTGTGTGTTTCGTTGTTTTTGAGGATGAAATATACGTACAAGTGTGATTGAAATATCAATGAGGATCTTCTACGAATGTCCAGAATAAGGTACGATTCTCATCCCTTAGTGTTAGTCTCGTATATCTCTTTATCATATTGGAAGTGGATTGATCTTTGGTGTCATATTGTTGGTTGTGGTCAACCCCAAGCCATAGGAAGTTTTCTCGAAAACAGAATTGACGAATTCGTTGGGTACTTTCCTTTTTGTTGGGGTTTGGGTGCATGATGTACTTGATTTGATCTCTGGCTCTCTGTGTTTATGTGTCGCATTCAGGAGTGTGTTAGACCATTGTCATGTCCCCTCTCGTTTACCCGAGAGGGAACGCGACCATAATGCTATGCTATCAAATCCGGGAAATATAAGCCCCATAACGTAATATAAAATGAATTGAACTTAAAAAAACATCCACATATTTGTAAAACATGCAATATATAGTGAAAGAATTCAACACATTAGACATGTTCATCCTATTTCATCAAGAAAATACAAATTCATATATTAACACAAGAGATACTTATCTTGAAAGAAGATTTTCCTGCAACCAGCTACGTCACTGCAACATTCCACCCAACCATAGGCCAGTGTGCTCATCAATCTCTCAGCAACACTACCACCCCCGAGCTGGGCATGATTCCCACCAGGAATAAGGGAACTATAGCAAGCTCACACATAGTCAAATACACATCATAATTCAGCCAAGCCAAAACTAAATTTGGGTTTATCAAGCTGCAAAGGTTGAACTGCTAAGCTAGTGAACTCAACCACAGAGCTAGGGACTCTTGCACTAGATCTGGATTAGCTTCTAAAACATCCACACATCCAACAAAAGGAAACATCCCCTTCTCTGCTACGCAATCCCTCGGGATATGCCCTCCCTTCTAGTGTTATTCAGGGTGTGCAAAGAAGAAAACCAACCCCTCTAGATCTGTCTGTGAGGTTCCTTCCTACACTAGGTTTATCAAGCTAGTTCAGATCCAATTCCACTCCAAACTAGTTCAAACCAAAACCAAAATATAAACCCATAGCAAGATACAAGCTCTGGGCATGGACAAAAACATCCTGGAATCCAAATTCAATAATGGTGAATAGGTAAAACAGCCCTGGGAGCCAAAATCAATTTCATAAAATGTTTGTTGTCTTCATGTGGGTAAAAATGGCCTCAGCAAACACCCAGAAATCGTGGTCTCCTCTCCAATTCACTGGGCATTACCAAAAAATGATTTCCATCTTGGAAAATAATGAATAAATGGAGCAAAATCGTGGGGGAGGAAACCCAACCATTGATCATTACCAAAAAAAAAATTCCAACCTAGGGAAAATGAAGAAAACAGCTGCCCATGTGAGGGAAAACACACGCAACAGACAAAAACATGAAGGAGGGAGATCTCCAAGCTTCCATTGCATGAGGAAATGGAGGACGTGGGTGAAAAACAAAATGGGCATGCATTTTTGGGTGTTAACTTT
>LPNX010763814.1:21219-48949 GCA_001517045.1 Pseudotsuga menziesii
TATTTGAGGGACTTCTGTTTCTCAAATATGCTGCACATTTCACTGCATCACCCCAAAACATTAGTTTTACATTTTTGAAAAACATCATTGAGCGAACCATATTCATTATGGTTCTATTCATTGTTTCTGCTACACCGTTTTGTTGAGAATTGTAGGGAACAGTAGTCTGATGTGCAATTCCATGTTGGCGAAGATAATCTTCAAAAGCATTTGAAGTGTATTCTTTCCCATTATTAGTACGAAGTGTACCAATTTTTTATTGTGCTTGTTTTTCAATCAATGCATGAAAGTCTTTGAATGTTTGAAATGCTTTTGATTCTGTCTTTAAATTGTAAGTCTAGCACATTCTTGAGTAGTCATCAACAAATGTCATAAAATACTTGTTCCCATTTGCTGAAGGAGTTGGCATTGGGCCACACAAATCAGAATGCACTAACTCTAATTTCCTACTTGCTCTGAAATTAGATTCATGGAATGGCAGCTTACTATGTTTCCCTAATATACATGCATCACATTTGTTCTTCTCTTTGGGAATGGTGGGCAACCCAAATACACCATTCTTTCTCAACAAACGAATATTGTTATAATTTAGATGACCAAATCTTGCATGCCACAATGAAATAGATGACATATTACCTTCTCCATGCTGAGAGAGGTAGGCATAGTTCTGAAATCTTGCAGATGAACCCTTGAGCTTCAGCAGCTTCCCATCTTCATATCCATTCATGATCACTTGGTTGTTAGAGGAATTTCTTATTTCAGCGATTCCATCAAACATGTGGATGGAATGGCCTTGCTATCGAATCTCCACCAAGGACAGCAGGATTCTCTGCAACTCTGGAAGATAGAGAACGTTCTTCAACAAGAAATCAGGGAATCCAGGAATCTTCAGTCGAATGGTGCCCATTCCCTTTGGTTTAATACTTGACTTATTTGCAAAGTACACTATGCCATCTATTGTTTCATTAAGTTCTTCAAAATAGTCTTTTCTAAATGTCATGTGTGATGTTGCACCAGTATCAAGCAGCCAACAATCTTTGTAAGATGAAAGTGAAGTCATTTCATTAAATCCAAGATTACAATGTGCAACAATACAAGAATCAGAAGATTTACTAGCATCTTGGTCATCTTTCTTCTGGTTATGCTTGTCATTGATGGAGTCCCATGAATCCCAACACTGATCTGATGTGTGCCCAGTCTTTCCACAATGCTTACACTTTGATCTTTTTCTGGAGTTGTTTCTGCCCCCTCTGCCTCTCTTGCTACAATCTCCCTTGGAAGGGTCTTTGAACCGATTCTTTGTTTTCTGAACAAAGTCAAGGGATTCTTCGACAGACTCGCTTGATTTCTTGATCTTTCTAGACCATTTTGGATATGTTTCCTTGCCATTGAGGACATCGCCAACAATAGGTGCTTTAGATTGCATTTTTACAACTATTAGTGTAATTTACAATATTGATCTTAATATGACAAAGAGAAAAACAATAACCTTGCAGGTCTATAGTCTCTTCCAAGGTGTACAATGCAAGTTTATAGCATATATATCAGTTAATACAAAATATATATCAGTCACTAGAAATAGATGATATTCTTCAGCATAAAACACAGTCTTCAACGCAGCAAGCACTATATATCAAACACAAGCTGAATGAGGGCATGAACTAGCTTCATGCAATTGGTAATGGCGTGAATATCTCTCTCCATGCAGCTTCAATCAACACATTCAGCTCCACGCAGCTCATACAACAGCAGATATATATATGATCAACGCATATAAACTAGGTTTTTTACGAAATCGTAGTCTCCATATCAACGCAGTGCAGTCTCCAATCTCAACGCAGATATATATACAACTCTCCACAATCACAGGCCCATACAACAATCACAGGACCAAACTCATACTCAACAATTCATAATCCATGTGCTTGTCTTGGAAACAAACATGAACTCATACATTAAATTATTTTCTCTTCAAAATATGAACTCATACATTAAAAATTGGGCCAAAGATGCCCCATTCAACTCATGCCCGGTATACTTCAGCACCACAGCAAACTCACGCAAAAAAATAGGGCAAAAATAAGGTTTATGCAGTCTGCAAATCCTTGTATGAAGTCGTGGCCCTATATTATCTCTCCAGCACACAGTTTCAAATCGAAAGGAGAAAACCCAGCACATTCACATTTTTGCAAACGATGGAAAGATGAAGCTCAAGGAAACACTTCCAACGATGCAGCAATCTTCAACACTTCAAAACTCCATAGCAGAATGGAGGGAGGTCTGAGAGGACATGGTTCTTCTACCTTAATCGAAATGTCACTTTCCAGATCCAATAATGAACAGAGATTTATATTCACGCTCACAACTTTCAAATCATAACCGTATTCAAATGATTATGCACAATAATGAACAGAGATTTATATTCACGCTCACAAATTTCAAGTCATAACCGTATTCAGATGATTATGCACAATAATGAACAGAGATTTATATTCACACTCATAACCATATTTAGATGATTATGCACAACAAAAATCCTACAGCACAGGCCGCAGCTCCACTTCCAGGAGGAATCTTTACTAAAAACATTGAAAATAATCAGTTTTCACCATCAAATAGCTCGAAATCACCAGTTTTCTCCCTTCAAATCACCAGCTTACACCGTTAAAAGGCTCGAAATGATCAGCTTCATATATATACGAGCTCAAGTAAAGACCTCAATAGGCTCGCAGCTCGTATTAGTTTCTTAAATCTTTGGCAGTAGATCAATCCAGAAAGGCATAGTCAAGCACGCAGCAGCTTGTTCTCAGCCTTTCAAACTACACATTCAAAATGCAGAATGTGGTGCTTAACTCTCATGCTGAGGTGACTAATGGTTCCTTGTTGGTTTATTGAACACAGTATGATGGAGAGAGCTCACATGGAAGGGAAGTAAGGAAATTATGAACTAGAGGTCACGATTTAGGGTTTTTGACAGTCACAAAGAACTCAGACCCAACGCAGTTCAAGATCACAAATGGAGGAGATATACTCAATGCATTTACAGCGAGAGTGGAGATATGCAAATGAAGAGGTCGCAGCACAAAGCTTCAGCGTGAAAGAATTAGGGTTAGGGTTAGGTATTGTTCTATACCAATAATGCATGCACGCAGAGACTGGAGGAGAAATGCACACAATGAATGCGACTGGCAGTGAATGGCAGACAAAATGACAATGGACTGGCAAGCAGAATGGTAGCGCTCTGATAACACAGGCAGAATGGAAGGCATGCAATGCAGCCAGGAGTTATGGCAGGCAAATAACCTTGCTCTGATAAAACTTGTTAGGTATAACTCCCGATTCAATTCACTTTTCATTGCTAATGCATGTATATTTATACATTTCATGTGGCGGTTGAGAACTAGCCTTTTCACCTTCCTATGTAACTGTTCAGCTTCCTATTTATTTATTTATTTACAATAATCCTGACGGATTATATTCTAACAGTATTGTTGTCTCCTCGAGTACCAAATTCGTAGACGAGGTTACAAATCAAATGTAGAGTTTCTCTATTAATCATTCTGTGACTGGAAAAGCTAAAACTTTGTCCCATCCCACCCAATCGATGGATGTGGTATTGATGCATTCGTCAGACTAGAAGGGTAACCAACAACCCAAAAGAATAATAAAACGGGTGGAAATAGGAAGGAGAACTAGAACGATGACAATAACAGAGAAAATATTTAGGGGGGGAGAAACCTAAGCGGAAGGTTAAATTCCCTTGCAAGATTTGTGAGGGAGACCATCTCACATACTTGTGCCCTCTTATTGAAGAGGCCTCAAATTTCATTGAAAAGAGCCCAACTGTGTTGAATAATCCTTTACCGCATAATCAAAATATGGATTTGAGGAATATGGACACTGAAAGTACTTCTGGTGGGAATCAAAACCCACTAAATGTAGAAGGTGGCCATGGTTGTATCAACATGATTTCAGCCACTAATGTTGTGACTTGCACAAAATATTATGGTCTGTCACAACCCAACTTGGGTAAAGAGCCTGCACCTCCCAAGAGACCTTTGCATATTGATAAACCTGAAGTTGTACCTCGTATACCTCGAGCCACCCAACATTATTCCATTCTCAAGGACCTAGTTTAGACTCCCTGAGTGATGTCATCTCTTGAAGTTCTTCATACTTGTCCTTCGTAGAGGAGAGCATTGTTGACTACTCTTGGGGTGGTTGATCCTAACCCTTCCACGGTAGTTATATTTGAAACCCACAAGATCTGGTCTCGCTTGCCTTACCATGTGGCTTTCTTATTCCATGTGGAGTGTCTGAATAGCATGATCAAATGAAAAGTCGATTATGAAGGCATTGCAGCCTCTGTGATGTATATGGATTGTTGGAAAGGCCTTGGCTCACCCACGTTGTCAAAATCTATAACCATGTTGACCATGTTCGATGGACGTTTATTTCATATGCATGCTATCCTTCCCTCTTTTCAAGTCCATGTTGGAGGGAAGACCATGTTGATCGAGGTTGAGGTGGTTGATATGCCCCTTGACTACAATATTTTACTGGGTTGGAACTGGATTTACGCTATAAAGGATATTTCATATTCCATTTTTCATGTCATTTTCTTCCCTTTTGAGGATTGGATTGTCACTATCCAATAGATGTCATTCGATAATTCCAATTTGACTGCATCGCCGAGATCCACCATCCTGGATATTGACAATTCTTAGCCGACGAATGTGTTAGGATTATTAATCCTCCCTTGTCCAATTTGGTCATATGTCTAAATCATGATTCATGTCTAAATCGGGAGTCGATCCAGTCTATTTTTAGTCACTAGAACCATTGGGTCCACTTGGCCTAATTGGGGCACATGTTTCAGTTACTAAAGTGTGGGGAACACTAATTGAGTCTTGCTACCACTGATTGCACTTGCATGCATCATTTTAGGAGCATCCTAGACCAATACCTACAATTTAGGAGCAACTAGGAGTGCCGATACCAACCAAGGTCAGTTGAGCTGAGTTGGTGACTAGTCAAGCTAAGTTAGGAGTTAGTTACATTCAGTTCTAGCCCTCTACATTCATTTAGCACTAGGTTTGCATGGTTGCATGCAGGAGAGGTGCATTTCTCACCTAGAACAGTCAGTTAGCCTCAGTCAACACTGAATTAGACACTTGAGTTGTGTTTTAGAACTCCGATGAACTCCGATAATGATTTAGACAAGGTATTAGTTACCTACATTCAAGTAGAGTCTAATCAATTAAAATTTCCTCATGTGGATTCGAATTGCATGTGGCTATTTAGCCATTGTATTACATTGTAATTGATTATCTAATTACTTTTTTTGTTAATGAAAGCATTCACAGTTGCAAGCCCTTTTTGCATCGTTTCATTCTTTAATTGCTGAGTAAATTGTGTGATCTATCTTGTGAGTTGTGTGTTTTTCCACAGATCTATGTGCTCAATTTAATATGGTATCAGAGCCTTGGTGGACAAGGCACCTCTCCTCCTCATATCTCCAGCTGGATCATTTTTTTTAGCAATTTTTTCCATTCCTACTCTGCACAAGAAGCATAAGGTTTACCACTTGATACCCCAAGTTAAGGAATTGTTGATCAATCTTGCTTGATCAATTATGCTGGGTGTGATGAAAACCTGAAACGTGCAGTTAGTTGACCTTATTTTGTCTGTTTGATTATGTGATTTACATGTTATCAGTTCTTCTCACTGCATTCGCTACAAGCAACTCTTTCTCCTCACCGCATTCACTATAGTAGCTAAATCTTATTCAAAATGGACTCTCCAATAGAGCCTCTCACTCCTTTCAATTAACACCAGTGGAAGGAGGACATGGAGATGCATCTTCTCTCCAAATAGCTTTTTAGGCTCACGATGAATATAGAGGCAGAGCAGGTTCTTAATCATGATAAAGAAAAATATTTCAATAGGATTGATGTAGCATATGGAGGCTTGTGCCTCTCAATCTCTCGAGATCTTATTTTCCACATCAAAGGATTGAAGACTCCCAAGGAGGTATGGGATAAGCTTGCTTCATTTTTTAATAAGAAGGATTATCTGAGGGTCTATCAGCTCGAGAATGAGTTGAGATCCCTTCATCCATCCAATTTTGAAACACTAAATGATTTCTTTACAAAATTCAAGAGCTTGGTGTTCAAATTAAAGCTATGCAAGGTTGAAAAGGAGGATGATCAACTTATTCTTTCCATCCTCTCAAAACTTAGTGCATACTATTCAGTCTTTGTGTCAAAATTTCATTCAATGAATCTCACTACTCCAAACTAGAAGATGCCCACTCTTAACAGCTTCATTGAATCTCTCACTCGTGAGCATGACAAGTTGATCCAAATGGGGATCATTTGATCTTCCAAAGATCAAGCACTGGTTGCCAGAGGAGGTAAGGTATTGAATGATAATGGAAACAAAAGAGCTGAGTCTCCTGTGAAGAAAGAGTAGTCAAATGAGCCTTCAGGTTCGAAGAGAAGCAAGAACAATGGAAAAGGGAATACCCTTTGTTCCTACTCTGGAAGGGGCTTTCATCCAGATAGCTCCTGCATGAGAAGACAAATTGATGAAATGAATCTTCTTCTGAAGAAACATAACATTACTGCACCTTCTAGCACAAGTAAGGCTGAACACACAGAAGTCACAGAAGATTGCTTGGAAAGAGGTCATGCATTAAAGGCCAGCTTCTCAATAGCACATGCCCTCCTCATTGATTATGGAGCTTCCAATCATATGGTTGCATCTA
This sequence comes from Pseudotsuga menziesii, assembly GCA_001517045.1. NCBI lineage: Eukaryota > Viridiplantae > Streptophyta > Pinopsida > Pinales > Pinaceae > Pseudotsuga > Pseudotsuga menziesii. The sequence goes on from LPNX010763814.1 coordinate 27,989, forward strand.
GAGAATCATTCTCCTCTTTACAGTCTTTTGATGGTCCTAGTATTCAGCTGGGAAATAACAGTAGATTTAAAACCAAAGGGAAGGGCTCTATCAAGCTTGAACATGGAAGGTTTAAAGATGTGCTCTATGTTCCCTCCCTAGCTTCAAACCTGTTATCTGTACACCAGATGACTCATACTGGCTCTCCAAAGCGAGTGATCTTTGGTCCTGATTCAGTGGAGATCATAGATATCTCTACTAGAAACATCATAGAGAAGGGTGTTGCAAATCATGCCTCCAAGGCATATGAGTTCTCACACTTCATGCCATTTTCAGAACCAATGCACTCTCAGCAGCCACTTGAAAGGGAAGGTAAAATCATTTCATCTACTTATTTTGTTGCTTCCACAAGTATTGCAGATCTAGTTGTATCATTTTATGATATTGAGATTCAGGGTGATTCAGATCCAGATCCAGTCCTTACTTCCAAACTGGAAGCTAGGAAGATGACTGGAAACCCATCTGACACTCAGAAGGGAAAGACCCTTGCGCTATGTCATGCAATCTTACCTCCTTCAGAGAGATGTAATAGAATCCCTGTAAGATGCTACATGGCAAGGGCTCAATCCAACTACATTCAGAAGAATAGAGCTAATCATACACCTCTTCATCCAACAAGAGACAAAGGTTACATTCCTCCTTCCTTCCATAATCATTTTGGGAAAAGAAGGAGAAGTTTACATGCCAAGCCCCAGGATACATGTGCACAGAACATCATGCATGCTACTCCGCTACATCACAAAGATTGCAGCAACACATTTTCAAGTTTTTCAAACTTGAATCCTGATTCTATCTACTTAGTTAGAGGGGGGGATTTTTTCCCATGTGGTTTTTTCCCCAACTCCTTGTATTGAGCAGTTACTTTACTTTACTTGATGTAATGGGTGACCTATGGTCTTAGTTACCAGGGCCCATAGATTGTCCAAGTTATCATTCAGGGGGGGTGTTAGGATTATTAATCCTCCCTTGTCCAATTTGGTCGTATGTCTAAATCAAGAGTCATGTCTAAATCGAGAGTCCATCTAGTATATTCTTAGTCACTAGCACCATTGGGTCCACTTAGCCTAATTGGGGCACATGTTTCAGTTACTAAAGTGTGGGGAACACTAATTGAGGCCTACTACCACTAATTTCACTTACATGCATCAGTTTAGGATCCTCCTAGACCAATCCCTACAATTTAGGATCCACTGGGAGTGCCGATACCAACCAAGGTCAGTTGAGTTGAGTTAGTGACTAGTCAAGCTAAGTTAGGAGTTAGTTACATTCAGTTCTAGTCCTCTACATTCAGTTAGTGCTAGGTTTGCATGGTTGCATGCGAGAGAGGCACATTTCTCACCTACCACAGTCAGTTAGCCTCAGTCAACACTGAATTAGACACTTGATTTTTGTTTTAGAACTCCAATGAACTTCGATAATGATTTAGACAAGGTCAGTTAACTATTGAGTCCTCTGATAATGATTTAGACAAGGTATTAGTTACCTACAGTCAAGTTGAGTCTAATCAATTCGAATTTCCTCATGTGGATTCGAATTGCATGTGGCTATTTAGCCATTGTATTACATTGTAATTGATTATCTAATCACTTTTTTTATTAATGAAAGAATTCACATTTGCAAGCCATTTTTGCACTGTTTCATTCTTCAATTGCTGAGTAAATTGTGTGATCTATCTTGTGAGTTGTGTGTTTTTCCATAGATCTATGTGCTCAATTTAATAGAATGAGAATGTTTGTGTTGGAATGTATTTTTCGTTGATGGAATCTTTCAATATTTTAGCAGCAATCCTAGCTATTGGTTCCACTCTTGGTAGTGATTCGTTGTCGGCGAGTTTGGTCCCATTTCGCACCAGGTATTTGGATGACCACTTTGGACTCTCGATTCTCTGAGCACTTTGGATGAGGACCCTAAAGCTACCAATATGGAGATGCCATTGTCTACAATGAAGGTTGCTTATTAATCTATTCTTGATCCCATTCTAGACCATGTTCCTTTCTCTTCGCATACGGAAGAGGAGGATCTCTTTGCACTTCCTGCTTGGACGATTGTGTCGTCATGCTTGCATGATTTCCTTGATGATTTTTTCCCTTTAGACAGAGAGATTCTCGAGGCCATGAATGATCCGAAACGGCATTGGGAGGAGTTGCACCATCACTCTTATTTCCTACTGGAGCTCGAACGGATCGACCATGATGACTTTAGGATGACCCTTAGAGAGAATGTTGGTTATCCCATGGTCCCACTAGGAACCCACGATGTATATGTTGAAGGGATCATGGAGAATCTATCACCTACTATTCCTATCAACATTTCTTAGAGTCCTGGAAAGATTGAAAATGTCTACATTGGGGTAGATTGTTCTCCCGACGAAATTAAGATATACATCGAGATTTTTAAATAATTTCATGATGTTTTTGCTTGTTCGTATGACAAGATGTCGGAAATAAACCTTCGTATTGTTGAACATGAGATTGAAACATATCTTGATGCTAAACCTATTCGACAATGTTGTCACGTGATGAACCCTCATAAGGCATCTGCCATTAAGGCTGAGATAAAAAAAAAGTTACTCAAAGTTGGATTTATCTATCTGGTTCATTTGACTTAATGGGTATCCAATCCTATTCCGGTAGATAAGAAACAGGGAACCATTCGTGTATGCATAGACTTTAGAGACCTGAATAAGGTTTTTCTAGAAGATAATTTCCCCATACCATTCATAGACCATATTTTGGATGAGTGTGCCAAGAGAGAAGTATTGTTGTTTATGGATGGTTTTTCAGGGTATAATAAAATTCAAATTAAACCTGAGGACCAACATAATACTACTTTCATATGTCCTTGGGGTACGTTTGCATACCGAAATGATGCCTTTCAGCCTTAAAAAATTCCGATTTACCTCTCAACAGGCTATGACCTTTTATTTCTGTGACCTTAAGTGCAATATTATTGAAGTTTATCTAAACGATTTAGCTGCTCACTCTCGTCTGAGAGTGGATCACCCAGATCATTTGTGCTTGTTTTTTTAAAGATGTCGTCATTATCAAATCCAATTAAATCCTCAAAAGTGCATATTTTGTGTGAAAGTGGGTTGGTTATTAGGTTTTATCATGTCCACTGGGGAGATTATGTTCTATCCTTTGAAGTTTGAGGAAATACTACGGTTGTCTCCCCCGTGCATGATTAGACATATTTAAAGTCTCCAAGGGATGGCAAAATTCTTATAGATATTTGTCATCAATTTCGCCGATTTGACCAAGGGTTTCATGCACCTTTTGAAGAAGGATACTCCTTTCATATGGGATGAGTGATCCCAAGAGTCCTTTGATGCACTTAAGAAATCCTTAGCATCGACCCCTGTGCTTAATCCACCTGACTATAGACGTGATTTCCTATTATACGTGGTCGTGTTTCAAGAGATTATTGGGATGGTTCTGATTCAAGAGGAAAATGAGCTCTAGGACAATGTTATCTACTATCTTAGCCGAAATCTCATTGATGCAGAACTTCAATATAGTCATGTTGAGAAGCTAGCCTTAGCAACAGTTCATGCATTAGAGGAGTTGAGACATTATATACTACTTCTCCATACTAAATTCGTAGCTCATATCAATCCATTTCAGTTTGTCTTGACTAGATGAATGATAGGGGGGGAATACAATAAATGGATTGTTATTTTTCAGTAATTCGATCTCGAATCTGTTTCGGCAAATTCGAAGAAGTCGTTAGTTTTTGTTGATCTCATTTTAGATCTCCCTAGTCTAGATGAATATGGAATCCATGAGGATTCATTTGTAGATGAGCATATCTTCCTCATTTCGACTACAGACCCTTGGTATGGTGATATCGTCATCTATCTTAAGACTTTGAGGGTTTCTCCTCATCTCTCGTGGGATGAACATTGGTGTTTACGACATAATGCTAGGAACTAGCTTATTATCGATGACACATTGTATCGTCGTGTGGTGGATTCCATTTTGCATCATTGTTTGACCCATGATGAGGCTGAGACTGTGCTGAATTATTTCTATGATGAGGTGTGTGGTGGTCATTTATCTAGGATTGCTATAGCTCAAAAGATACTTAGAGTGGGTTATTATTAGTCATCGGTATTTAAAGATTATGTTAATCCAATCAAGCGATGCCACCCTTGTTAGGTGTTTGCACAAAATGTGTGCTCACATCCCACCCTATTACATCCTATTATCATCATCAGTCCCTTCACCAAGTGAGGAGTGTACTTTATGGATTGCAACCCAGCTTCGGCTGGGGGGGACTATCACATTATAGTGGCCATGGACTATTTCACAAAATGGGCAGAGGCTATGCCTACTATTAAATTTGATGGTGAGATGGATGTTCATTTTTTTTCAATCAGATTATCAATCAGTTTGAGATCCCAAAAGAGCTTGTCACTGACCATGGTAGTCACTTTTAGAACAAGATGATGGACGAGTTAGCTTCAAAACTGGGGTATAAGCAAGAATACTCTTCTTAGTATTACCCTCAAGCGAATGGTCAGGTCGAAGTAGTTAATAAATCCCTAAAGGCCATTCTGCAAAGAACCATTACAAAAATCAAAACCAATTGGCACATTATGCTTTACCCTGCTTTGTGGGCTTACTGAACTGCGGTTAAGACTCCCACCTGTTTTTATCCATATCAACTAGTACATGGGGTGGATTCGGTTTTACCGGTTGAATGTGAAATTCCCTCGTTGAAACTAACTATAGATATTTTACCAGAAAATTCTCAATTGGAAGAGCATTTGGTCCACTTAGAGAACCTTGATGAGTAGTGTCAGGATGCCATAGTGACTCTAGATATTAATAAGTGTCATATTAAGGATCAATACGATAAGTGTGTCTGTCCCCATATATTTAATGAAGGTGACTTGGTACTCTTGTATGACCAAGCTAGCGAACTGTTAGGGGTTGGTAAGTTCAACCCCATGTGGCATGGGCCTTACGTGGTAAAACATGACTTAGAGAAAGGCACATATGAGCTAGAAGATTATGAATGGAATGCCTTGGCGGAGCCTATAAATGGGCTCTATCTCAAAAAATACTATGCCTAACTCTTAGCTAAGGTTAATATCTTATATATTATTGTACACTTTGCATATTTTTCTTTTTAGTCCACTTGTAGTGGTGTCGGTTTGTTGACATGCTTCCGTTTTTGCGACAGATGTCGATGGAGTCTTACTTAGGATTTTTTTATAGTGTCGGCCACCATACCTAGAACTTAGCTTCAGGTTCTTGGATCATCTATACACCTAAGGTTCATGCGGTGTCTTTAGGAGCTGTGTGTCTCCAACCATCATCAAACAATGTTTTTGAATATAGCATCATGATTGAACTACTATGTGATGCCATTTCCAATGGTATTCAATCTCTTGAGGTCCTCCTTGACTCAACGCTAGTTGTATCATAGTTAAATTGAGTGTACCATATTAGGGATCCTACTTTATTATGAATTTTATTACGGGTAAGATTGTTGGAATGACAATTTGACTACATAACATACATTCATATACCTAGGATTTACAATCATGTTGTCGATCCTTATGCAAATTACATTTTAGAATGGCATTTGTCACATCAATAATGAAGCATACACATTCCATTCACATTTAAACACACATGTAAATACATCAATTCGGTCACTATAAGTTTTTTTATTTTTGTATATAGTTCAAAATGGTTTCACGATACAAAATATCATGATACAAAAATGGGGCTTTAAGCCGCCAAAAAATACACGGTCGATACAAAAAGTATATCTAGGAATCTATGCATGTGGGCCTGGGTGATGATCATGATAACAAACAACTGCATTGGCCAACCTCCAAAATAGTCTAACCTAGGGATGGGGTACCTCTACTATGTGTCTCTGCATAGCCTCAGGAAATTCCTCGACTTGCACCATGGGTACCCTATGTGTCAACCTGTAGAAGTTGCCATGTATGTTCTAGAGCGTCTTCTTTGCATCTACATTGATCACCTCATCCCCTTGTCCCCTTCGACGATGTCGGGGGATTCCATACAACTGTCTCGAAACCATGTCTGCACACACATGAAAAATTTCAATATGTGATACCGCCAAAAGGATGATTATCCTATATATCAAAGATACAAACAAATCAAATAATTCAAAACACATTTGGGATTTTTACCTATATCACCATATGCAGCCCTCGAATGTAGTGGCATGTCTAGGTCTCCATGGAATTCAATCCCTGCATAGGGATAGTCATCCCCATCCATGATATGTCACCGCCACCAATGGTAGAATTTTGGTGGGAAAGGACTGGGTGTCCGACCTCCCCTTAACCGTCGCATCACCTCCTCCCAATGGGTTTTGGATGGATCTCATAGACTATGTGGAGGAACCTCAAATCTAGGGCTAAGGCATGGTATCCTCTTGAAGAAGAAAGTACTAAGCGTGTTGGTGAACCCGAAGTTGTTTATCATGCCCATCTTATAGTATGTTAGCTGGTGTTTCATAGCGCTTGGCAATTATGTGCTCCATTCATACATGTAGGTCTCATACACTCTACTCAATAGAACATGAGAGGCCTGGAAGCCTAATGGAGTGATTTCAGACCTTCTATCCTAGCTAGTACCAGAACTATCACCTTGAGACTAAGGCTCTGGATGGAGTTCACCAGAACCTGACTTCCGATCTTATTTGTATCAGGGAGGAAATATACTGCTATATACTCCTCGATGGTGAGCCCTCTACCCACTCCATGAGCTCGTAATTTTACTACCTCGCCTCGACGAGATAGTCCGGTAATGAAGTAGATTTCATCTACTTCTAGTCTCAGTGGTATACCATCTAGTTGAAAAGCCTCTATGTCTGGGTCCTAGTAGTTAACAAATATCTGAAGAAGTCTTGATTGGGCCCTCAAACCCCCAAGCTTTCAAAACTTGTACAATTCACATATTTTTAGATCTTGTCGATCGTTTATGTCTCGATGGAATTCCCTATCCACATCCTCATGCTCACGCTACCTCCATTCCAACACCATCCTGCCAAAAACATTCAAGTTTTGTGATAATTTTCCATTAAATTGGGGATGCCCTACCTTATACACTACTTTTCTTAGTAACAGTAGCATATGTATGTGGCAGTCTTTTCTTTTCCCATGTACATCAGGCCCTATACACGACCTAATAGTCTATGACCCATGTGGTCTGGGATACCCATTTATGGTTTCTTTGAGATTAAAAATAAACCATGAAAACTAAAAATAAATGCATAGAATAGATGAGGAATGAGATGAAGAACTACTTGGTCCTGATGGCTCATGATTTCGTTACTCCTAGATCCCGAAATTGACGTTTGAAATTTGTAATCCAAATGGCTCCAAATGCACTATTTGTGGTAAAAAACAAAATGGTATGGTAAAAATGTAAATTTTTACTATTTATCAAATTTCTTTTTAAATTTTTACCCAATTAACCTATAGTTTGGACTTTTATTAACTCTTTTTAGTTGTTTGGCCTAATATTGGTGTGTAGGGACTCATTTTGGGTGCACTTTTTCCGAGGTTTTGACCCTTTTGTGCCTATAACAGATATAACATTAAACTAACATATCTGATAGGATCATTTTTCCGCGTGCATCATGCATTATCCGATGACCATGTCAAGGCTTAACTATAGGTACGAACCTACTGCGTGATTTTAAAGAACCTCCACACTACTGTTGGAAGTGGCATTATGTAACAAGTAGAGATTTCCTATTCATGGGTGCCCTAGTTAGATCTCGCTTTGCCATTTGGTACCCATGCTCAGTGTCCTCCCTTAGGTCTAGGAGTCCCTTGCAGTTACACCATGTCTTTGAGCAAGAACTCATATTATTTCTTGAACTTTATGCTGGCCATCTCCCACAAGGATTCTCATTTATATCAAGTTGTAATTGCATTTCATGCGTTCTCTTGTCGTATTGAGGTTTGTGTTGGCTCCCTACTTCATTTTTATAATCCATATAGCCTGAGCTTGTCTCAATCCTATAAAAATAGAGCTTTCCATATATCTTTCACATCTTGATTATCCCATACCTAGAGGAGACATCCCCCTAAGTTTCCTTATCCTACACATGCTTCCTTGCATTGAGCATAGGTATGTTCCACTGCTTGGAACTAGTTCACTTTCCCACGACACTCGTTTCCTCCTAGTTATGTACTAAAAACAATTGTATTCTTCTTCAAGCTTTCCAATATGAAAACTTACCAAAAAATCAAAAAACATAAAAATATGGATGAGAAATGATGTTACTTTCTATTTGGAATTTGTCACGTCCTGTCGCCTTCGAACAGAGCATTGTATATTCCATCTATTGGTTGGGTTATTAGTATGAGTTTAGGAGTTGTGCTCGTTATTCTGAGTTTTCTCCACTTACCGATTATGCTTCCAGTCCCTATGGAGCTTTTGTCAATGCCTCATGTGTCACAAAGTTGTCCCACTTTCCATGTTGCCATCTATGCTTCCTATGAGTCTTCACCTGCCTCATGCTCTTGTTCGAAGGAGGTTTTAGCCTAAGTCAGGAATTCCTCAATTATATTGTCTTTGGATGTCGACCATTCTCGATATAGTTATTGGCTCATGCACATCTAGTTCATTTAATTTCTTCCAAATTATCTAGTGTTGTTGTGTACCTCTTGTTGGTTGATGGGGGATTCCTTAATTCCCTCCTTCCAACGGATTCCATTCCATTGACTTGAGATCAATTGTTCTGGAATAGGGATCTAGAGCCCATTTGTGTGCCTTGAGACTTACAGTCATCAGTGGCAGGGTCTCTCGCCATCGACAGATTTGGGAATACATCAATGTCCCCTGATCGATGGACTCTCTCAATTGTTCGACCTCAACACATCTATTCACACTTGTTTGATTGCACTCTGTACCTTGATTTCCATTATTATTATCGATGGGATATATCATGTCTGTTAATGATATACATCAACGATTGGTAATCAAATGATGGTCCATCATGTTCGACCTAGACACCTTTATTCATGTGATGGGACATGTACTAGCGAAATTTTTTGTTGAAGAGCTCCGAGCTTGGTGGCATTCCATATATGATACCTCTTTGATCATGCCAATATCTATGAGATATCAGTTCTCATGACCAGGTTCCAGTGTACCGTCAAATGTCTCCATTCAGTATGGAGACCTTGTTTCACTATATATTGTACATGGTGATGACCACATATGACATATGTCTACTATGCCTATTCATGGCCATTGTATTATTTTGTATAAGCGGATTGCTACACTTCATATTTGCAGTCACATGCAGAGATCTACCATGGTATTGTATAGATGAGTGGCTGATTTTTTCCACATGGGTCTTCCTTACTCCATTTCTCAGACTATTATAATGTATTTTGGTCATTGTGTTCCCCTCCAACCTCACGCATTAGGGGGAAAATGTTATAGTGTGATTTTTCATTCCTGATATATCATGTTTTTATGGCCTATCCCTGTTCCTATGCAGAATCGTTATACCCCTTTTTATCAGTATTACTTTGATGCTCCAAAAAAACCCATTAAAAATTCATATTTATGGGTATACACGGGTCACCATACTACTTCCCGCGTGTACACGTAGCTTGCTCCATTGTGACCCGCATACATCGGTAAATGTGCTCAAAAAATAGATGTTTGGAGTTTTCCCTCGTCAAGTAATGGATAACTTGACTCTTGGCCTTCCATATGCCTGGAAACGCTCTGACTCTACCCTTCACCTCTAATTGAGGGGCTATATATTGAGCTACCTGGAAGCATTGAAGGAGGAGGACTTGTGAGAGCAAATAAATTATAGTGTATTTGAGCCATGTTCTTGCATACTTGAGTCTACATCCCCTTATCTTTGGAGCAACCATTGGTGCTCTTTCCCAAGCTTACCTTTGTCTTGTGATCTTGCCTTGATATGGAGGATTGAAGTGGTGGAGGCCCAACTGGAGGACTCGGTTTCTCGATTTCAACGAGGTGTCAATAGAAGTTGCCATTTATATCTCTATTTACATTTAATAGAAATATCCTTTTCTCGTGCATTATATGTGTAACTATGAATATTTGTATCCATGGATGTAGTTGCTTTCATTATATATTAGATTTGTATACGCTAGAGTAGGCTCTAACACTTAACATCTATCATGCTTGTGTGTTTCATTGTTGTTGAGGATGAAATGTAGGTACAAGTGTGATTGAAAGCTCAACGGAGATCTTCTACGAACGACCGAAATAAGGTACGCTTCTCATCCATTAGTTTTAGTCATGTTTATCTCTTTAGTATATTGGAAGTGGATTGATTTCTGGTGTCATACTGATTGTTGTGGTCCACCCCAAGCCATAGGAAGCTTTCTCCGTAACAACACTATTATATCCCAAGTCTTGATTCTATACTTGCCTTTACTTTTCCTTTCTAACTACATAGTGTACCACCATAAAGATGCATGTTCTTTCATCTTCATGCACACCATCTTCATTCTCTAACGGTCTTCAATTTGTTCTATATCAAATAATTTTTCCATGTCTATAATCTATTGAATTATCTCTTTTGGGTTCAAACTTCTTATGTATGTAGGCATCTCCATCTTTAACTTTCCTCTCAAATCTATTAGGGCTTTAATGATTTTATCTTATGGGGCTTCAACTACCTCAACTTCGTTATCCATTTTGTTCCTTTTGCACAATACTTTTTTCATATTTCTACCTAGTAATTCTCCTTACTAGAACTACAAGTCTTCTGAGAACAATTTTACCTAATACTCTCCTCAACTCGAATTATTCTCTTTCAACTGAATAAACCCACTCAGATACTAAACTTTGTGCATAGCCTATATTTATTAAAAATTAAAACACACAACAATATTACAAATTCATAATACACAACAAAACATATAAACATCATATACATGAGAAACCATTAAAATCCACTACTTTCTTCTATAAAAAATCAAAATTTATAAATTAAATCTACATGCATGACAAGCTTCAACCATTAAAAGAATTTTCTTCATTCTACATCCTTTCATCTCCTTCTTGAAGATATCTCTCCCTCATTTCCATGAGGCTCTCTTCTATGTCTCTTGGCCTCCTCTTCTTTTACGTTGACCCATTTTTCTTCTTCAAGCAAACACCAAGACATTGAAATGCCCCCTTTTAACTTTCTACCCTTATTATACGTACCAAGAGGCATGGTATATTGTTTTCGATTATCATTGACTATGCATTAGTTGTCGTTGACCAAAGGCCAATATACATTTTAACCAAACTTTTATACATTTTTTTTATTTAATAATATAAAAATCATATTTTTCTCCAAACTTATTGGCTTATAACTTGAAGGGTTATTGGCGGGATGGCGGCGTAGATATTGGGAATTGCAAAGACAATTAATATCTCTTTGTTTTGGGAATAGGGTGTCCACACTAACTCTCCCTTCTTCGAGCTGGGCCTTGTCGTGGAGCTCGGCCTTGTAGTGATCATGGGTTCAGATGCTAATGAAACCTTATCCATGGGTCCAAAGCCCAATGAAACCTTATTTGCATTGTCATGCCATTCTTCTTTCATCACCCTTATTTTGGGAAAAAAATATTTTACATGCAGCAGAGTAATAAATGTTATGGCGGTTGCATTGTGGGTTGTTAGATCTCAACCTATTTGAAATCCAATGGCCCACAATGCAACCACCACAGCATTTATTATTCTGCTGCATGTTAAATATTGTTCTCCCTTATTTTGCATTGTCGTGCATTCATCAACGCCTTCCCATCTCTTGGCTATGTCGCTTTTGCTTTCATTATTGATTTCCCATTGGTTATGTCGCTTTTGATTTCATTATTGATTTCTTTTAAGTATCCCAATGAGTTTACTTGGTTATGTGAGCTCACCACTAGTGCATCCACCACCCAGTGCCTCTATTACTACCAACGTATTTTCATGATTTTAGAGGGTTGAGCCATCTTGTGTTGAACAGTGATTTCATATGCAGAAGCACGCATGCATCATTCACTCAATATTGATTCACACGGTCTCCATTAATATTCACACAATCTTGGTTAATATGTATGAAAGAGCTATGTTTTCTCTTCATCTATAACAGGAAGAAAGCTTACCCAGACTCTATACAGCCAAGATTCAAAGAAAATGAACTTAGAATATGACTTTTAGACATGCATTTATATGGAGATGGACATAATATATGAGGGTTTGTTCCTGGTGCTAAATAAGAGGCCTCCCGTAACAAATCCGAAGTATTGAGGATAGGATTTTTGAAGCAGTACATTGTGTTATGAATATCTAAACATGACGAACTTCTTTGGGCAGCATCCTGACTTTATTAGACTACAAAATCAACACTGTATTTGGAGTACATACACAAGAACACAGAGAATGTAACTGTGAATGAATTCAGTTGGGATCTCAAATATGTTGGAATTCAAGTACTGATATCCAATGTAAATAGGCATCGTACTAATTATTTCAACTGATCTAACTTCATTGTAAAAGTTCATACGAATTATAACTTGGACTCCCATCACTGAAGATGATTTCATTTTGGGTGCACTTATATTTCAAGGGTGATTTTCAATTGGCAGGCTATAGAAGTGAAGCAGAAAGCTTTATCTTTTCATTACTTCCTGGGAATCCCTATTCTTCCGTTAGGACTCCCGGTGATTTCAATATTGATCATCTTGGTTTTTGTAGTTTTATTTTGTGTGTTTATTAAGTTGTCAAAATCATCAGCACTTGCCATACCAACATTTAGCCTGGTTTGATTACTAACACTTAGTATGTTGATATTTTTGGGTATCTCTTCCTACTACCACAAAGTTTTAAATTTTTAAGAGAGTTACCAAACAATCATCCTATATAGATCATATCAACACTTCACATATTTGGATTTATAGGATTCTTCTCCTACGACCACAAAGTTTTGAATCTTAACCAAAGTTGCTGAACAAACCTAACCTAAAGTTTTGAAACTTAACCAAAATTGCTGAACAAACATAACCTTAAAAACCAATAGCGCAAATGAGATTTAACATACTGCAAACCTTATGTATCTAAAATACTTCCAGAGACAATAGATCATGGTTTTGTTGACATTATAATTGTGCCATGTGCAGGTGGTTTGATGTATGTTAGAGAGGGCACAAATGCGCAATATGTAACCAGCGCCGCATTCTTGCTTGCAATATATAGCGATTTATTGTCCACTAAGAAGCAAACTCTGTCCTGTGGAGGTCATTTCAATGCAGTTGATCCAAATGAAAGGAATCGTAACAACAATATTATATATTGAATATTACGTCGGCTTTGTAGGTGGATTCTTTATTGGGAAAGAATCCTCTGTGTATATCATACATGGTAGGATTTGGTAGCAAATATCCAAAGCAGGCTCATCACATAGGTGCATCCATTGATATGCAGAACTCATCAAAAAGTACCAGTACTAGTTCACGAACTATGTGCATGGAAGGCTTCATGCAGTGGTACAGAAGAGATGCTCCCAACCCAAATCTGTTAGTAGGTGCAGTTGTAGGCGTACCAGATCGAAATGACCGTTTTGAAGTTTGTAGGTCTGATTCCACCAAACTTGAACCTGCAACATATATTAACACTCCTCTCGTTGGAGTTTTGGCCAAGCTGCAGGACATTACATGCAAAGCAAACAAACAATGTTGATTTCGCCGAACAGAATGGGGATAATTGATGGTTTTGATTTTGAATTTGACAGGCAGTTTCAGAGAAGGAATTTCAGTTAGAAGCACATGAGCCAGAAATCCCATTGCATTCAACCCTTGTCCATAAGCAGATGAATTTAGCTAGCAGGATTATGCATGAACTAGGTATTTGTAGATACAAGAGTTACACATAGGATGGATTTTAAACATACCTAAGGAACATACCTGCTAACGCCATTTTCAATCGTACTTCCCTTGTTCTGCACTGAATGGGTCTTTTATCAATCTGCAAATCCAATTTTATCTGATTTCTATTGAGGTATATGATAGGTTAGTAGTCCCAATATGCATGAAAAGAAAAGCTCGTTCTCACTACCTATGAATTCCACCTCAAAAAAGTAAGTATATAGCCGAGAGCAAGCATATGAATTATTTCATCTCAAGCTCATATCTAACAGGCATCAAAACTGTTGCTACGATATTAAATGGCCTACAACAAACTGAGTAGTGCTGCTCATACCGTATGCATAGAGGAAATCATTCATAATTTATGCTATTAACAATGACTATACATTGTGCACTGACAAGTCATTCATAATTCTATGCTATTGGCAGACAAATTTATTCATAGGCTATACATTATGCACAGACTAAGTCATTCACAATTCTATGCCAATCTTGTTGCCTTTTGTTGTTGCATATCAATAGTCTGGCGTTTATGCGACAGCTGCAATCCAAGTTATCCAATGTTGCTGCCACTTCCTCTTGCCTACCAACCTCAGCAGGTATTAGCTGCCATGCAGCACTTGTTTTTAATGGATGAAAATCATGACAATCGAATGCAATTATTTTTTAACTTTCCATTGACCCTTTAATGCTTTATAAATGAGATGGACCAGTGAGATTTATAATGGTGGCATTCGTGCGCTAGATCCACGTATAAACACAAAATATACATAGGGCAATATGGCTCCCTTCAAATCATGGTTTAATCAATTGTTGGGTCATTAAAATAGACTTGGGATCCACAATGGATAATCCCAATGCAAGCTCAACAACCTGATTAAAAAAATGTAGGTTGGAAAAAATCCCCAAAAGTGAGAATCCTCGATTAATGTGGTCCGCGAATGAGATGGGATCAACAATTAACCTGGACCACTCCCATGTGTAACCTAAGGGAGGAGGACCCACCCTCGAAACATTGGACCCAATTACAATATCAACACTAATCAAATATCGAGTAGGTTAAGAGTAAATATCCATAAAAATTTAATGCAAGATTAAGCATTTAGTGTTAACAAGCACCACCAATTCAGTACATAAAGGCTAAATACCCATCTTAAAAAAAATTACCATTAAGTATAAAAAATATAATAATTCTACATATTCTTATTAAACCACTCAAACAATACTATTATAAAATACATATTATTTATAAAAAAATTGACCTCATTACATTATTTTCTATTTATTTTTTAACAATTTATAATATAAAATGCATATTATTTATATGCAATTCACAACATTACAATACCTTCTATTTATTTTTTAACAATTTATAATATAAAATGCATATTATTTATATGCAATTCACAACATTACAATACCTTCTATTTATTTTTTAATTAATCTTCGATTAATAATAGAGGAGAAATTTTGTTTCGTTTCCTAAAGTTGGAATGAAGACTACTTAACAATGTATAGAACGTTTAATATTTGATTATTCAAAATGGTCAACTGACACGAGTCATCACATGATAAAGATAAGGGGATTACACATTCCACGCATGACATACATCAAAATTCCGGTGCGTAACAGTTGGCAGCGCTCTATAATACTTTTCACGATAAAGTTGACCACTTACTTTCTTTATTGTCAATTCCTCAAACAAAGCCCTAACGCGTGGTAGAAGATTCCAATTTCCGCGTTTTTTTGTTACTTTTTAGCAATGAAGATCCCACCCACCAATAATGTCAACACTTCACTCGGGGTAACGCGTGGTAGAAGATTCCAATTTCCGCGTTTTTTTGTTAGTTTTTAGCAATGAAGGATCCCACCCACCAATAATGTCAACACTTCACTCGGGGTAACGCGTGGTAGAAGATTCCAATTTCCACGTCTTTCTGTTACTTTTTAGCAATGAAGGATCCCACCCACCAATAATGTCAACACTTCACTCGGGGTAGTCGCACAAGATTTATTATAATGTAAGATTAAGTCTAGTCAACATTAGTTGGTAGCTCCCTATATTTTCAATTCTGCTCAAATATTATAATACTTTACCCACTAGAGTTTGATAAAAACTCTCTCTATTGTTTTCACTGCGATAAAACCCCACAGTAAGCCTATGCAAACTAAGTCTAATGTGCACAAGGGTTGCAAAGGTTTACTTATTCACATCCTTGAGGCAATGAATGAACCAGGTGTAGTATAAGATTAGCCAGCCATTAGTGATAATAGAAGACAAGAGCTATTGATTGAGTTGCAGAGCATTTAATACAGTTGCAATAAACTTGATGATTGTTGAATCTTGAACTCCTAGAGATCTAGTGATAATAGAAGGCAAGAGGCAAGAGCTATTGATTGAGTTGCAGAGCATTTAATACAGTTGCAATAAACTTGATGATTGTTGAATCTTGAATTGCTAGAGATCCAACCGCACTAAATGCTATGCCACTCAATAGATATCTCTTACCATAATAAAATTTATGGATTTGTTTTAATAATTAGGATTACAAGTGAACCCATAAATAAATCATAAATTTAATTATGCCCGGAGAACCCCGGTTTACTAATAACCCTCCAGGTTGGGAACTAACAAGATTGGTGAATAATGAGGTGAGTGGTAAATAGACATGCATATCATTTTATGCTAAATTAAATTTGTAAATAAGTGACTGAAAAAATTATTTTGTTTTTTAGAGTCTTGAAGTGTGTTTTAATTTACATTAATTAAAATTTGTAAAAAAGTGTAAAAATATTATTTTGTTTTCGCGAGTCTTTAAATTTGAGTATTTTAAGTTAATGAATTGTTATTAAATTAAAAAATTATATTTTATTTTTGACTAGATTAGAAAACTAATATTTAACTTAATAATATATAAGATTAAATTAACAATAAAACTTAATTTATAAATTATTTAAAATTCAATATTTATAAAATTGAAAATTATAATTAATTTTTCAATATGTTAAAAAACTCATATTTTATTTAATAATCGATAAGATTATTTTAATAATAATATTTTTGTAAATAAAACATGCATTATTTATACAGAAGCCAAATTACAGTGCAAAATATATCTAAAGCCGACCCAAAAACATGGAGGTCTTAGTTCAGTCCTGCAGAACCCAGTCCGGGACTTGACATGAACTGTTTTGCCAAAAAATACAAAGTTTTTCCATAGCCTCCTGCTCCCTCTAATACCTTTGTTCCTATTATGATTCCTGATGCTGTTACATTGCTTCCCCACCCACATCAAAATTGACAAATTGAGGGTCCTGTCTCTGCAAGGTTCTCGACTATGTAAACTAAATAACGCCGAAAATACACAAACAGAAAAGGAGACCTGGAAAAAGCACAAACTGAGGGGAGATATCATATTCGACCAGAGGGGAGGGAGCTCCAGCGAGGGATTGCAGCTGAGGGAATCCCAGCAGCTGGTTGCTGTGAGCCAGACACAAGCGCCGACATTGTTTTCATGGGGCCAGCCGTGATCCATGAATCCACCAGTCCTCCTTCATCCGCCATACCACATCTGATGGTCCGCTCCCGAGGTCTAGCTGTCTCCATGGCCCGGCGATCCACAAGGTGAAACGGAAAGCCCAAACGAGCAGCGATGACGTCGAGCTTCTGGTGCATTGTGTGGCATTCAGAGTTGTGCTCCTTCCAGAAGGGCACGAGTTTTGAATCGCCGTCTCTCTTGGCTTTCTGCATCGCAACGGAGTGCCCCACCAATTGGACTGTAAGTCAATACGTCATTAGCATACGATTGTATGCTGAAGCACGGCCAGCGGTATTGCCAGGGTCTAGGACCCATTTTGCAACCTCCGCATGAAGATTCTCCCGGGGCATGGATTTCGCCTCCACCCAAAGTCCCTCGACCACCCTTTCAACCTCGAGCCTGATACTGAGCGAAACATGCTCCTTGTATATTTTAATAATAATCTTAATTATTGAATATTTATTATTTAAATTCTATAAAATTATTAATAATATAAAACTTAATTGGTAAGAGATTTTGATTTTTCAAAAATGAAAATCTATGTCATCTGTGTGAGTTTATGAGTGTTGAGGATGAAAATCATTTTCTCTTAAAATGCATTCCCTACACCTACATTAGATCTGAGTTCCAAAGTATTTGGTAAATTACAAACCTTTATAACCTCCAAGCTTGTCAAAACTATAATAAACTTGGAAAGCTTCTTGATAAACTTTTTAAGTAGAGGAACAAGATTTTAAAGTAAACTAACTATTCTCCTTTTTAAAAGTTCAATAAATTAAAATTAGTCTTAGTGGAGATTAATCATCTTCATAAAAAAATTCATATAATTTTTTTTAACAAAATATAAATAAAAATAGATAAACTTAATTTATTTTATTAGTTATATTTTATTTAACTTATTTTATTTGTTTATTTTTACTAAAATAAGTAATATTTTTTTATAAATTCATTTTTTTTAAATTAAAATTATTAAATTTTTTAAAATAACGAACTTTTAAAACATAAAGTTATATAATCAAAATTCTTATTAAACACAACTATATTAAATTCTTATTAAATTTAATAAAAACTTTTATCCATTTCTTTATTTATAAACAACTTCTAAAACATAAGTTAAAATTTATTACTTATTCAAGATCATCAATAAAATAAATAAATATATATATATGACACTATTCCAAATTCCAGATTTGAGAAAAAGTAAATATAAACTTAATAATAAAAAACACTATTCCAAATCTCTCAAATTTTATTTATATTAATGTTAATATTAGTAATAATAATTACATGATTCAATATTTAATTTCTAAATAAAAATAATAATTAAAATAACAATAATAATAGTATTATTGTTTTCTTGCTCAAATGAAGTTGATCTGCCTCATTTCCTTTCTTATCCCTTAAATGACGCTGATTGACATACACCAACAACATTTTAAGTTGTTTGCATTAGTTTTAATGTGATTCTAGTTTTTGTTGAAAGATATCATCTTATAAATTTTGTTTATTTAAAAACACTTATAAATTTATATAATTTAAAAAAAACTTGAAATTTTATATAATTTAATGTGATTCTGATTTTTGTTAATACAAATACATCAATAATCGAAATAAAAATCATATCGGTCAAAAGTACGAAAAGAAAATTCTATCCGTCAAAAGTACGAAAAGAAAATGAACAACTTCTATTGGAATCAACGCATCGCAAAGACGTAAAATTCTATCACGACTTCAGGACTGTTAATTAATCTTCTAATTGGATCACGACTTCAAAGACTATTACTTCCATCACGACTTTATTGTTGATTATTCAAAGTCGTCGAGCCATTCTTCAAAAACTTACAAGATTGCTGAATTGGAATCATATGTCTCGAATATTGACATATGACATCAGCGAGTTTAGAATATTGAAATCTGGGGCGCTGAAACATACAAACTTTGTCTATTAATAATTGATAACCAGATGAGATCTCTCGTGAACAGAACAGTTTTGAGGAGCAGTCAGTTAGATCGATTCATTAAGAGTTTCATGCTCCCAGCTCCCGATGGATCAAACTAATAAGCTATTCTACAGAGTTGCAGTTCTCTTGGTGATCATTATTCTTCATTCACAGATTTGCAAGGCACAGAAGTTTACCTGCCACAACAATGTTTATAACTATACAGAAGGCAGCAAGTTTGAGAGCAACCTGAATACAGTCATGAATAGGCTTGTTCAAAGCGCGTCCCAAACAGGGTTTAACACTTCTGAGAATGGCCAAAGTACTGACCAAATATATGGCCTCCTACAATGTCGGGGAGACAGGACAGTCGAGCAGTGCCACAACTGTTCATTACAAGCAAACACTACCCTTCGACAAAATTGTGGGAATGCAGCCGGCGGTTTAATTTGGTTTGATGACTGCTTCTTACGCTATGAAAACTATAGCTTTTTAGGACAATTGGATACTGGTGATGGATGGTATCTTTGGAATGTACACAATGTCTCTAGCCCTGAGGTCTTTAATCAGGCTCTTGTGAGCCTATTCACCAATTTGTCAGCGGAAGCAGCATCTGGATCTTCAAAAAATCGATATACTTCCGGTACAACTGTAGACTCCTTGTCTCGAAAGATCTACGCTCTGGTTCAGTGCACCAGAGATCTATCTGCTGACAACTGCAGCACATGTCTTTCAAACACGATCGCTTCTGCTTTCGCAACTTATGCTGGAAGACAAGGAGCTAGGCTTTTAACGGGAAGCTGCATAGTTCGTTATGAAACGTATAGTTTTTTCAGCGCGATCGTTCTTCCACCATCCCCTGCGCCATCTCCTGAGCCTGCGCCAGCGCCGCCTAATAAGCCGGTGGCTGATACACAACGGAATCGGACCAGTACGCAGAACAACAAGTCTTCAAACAAAATAGCAATAATTTTAGGAGTTGCTGGCGGTTTACTTCTAGTCTTGTTTGTATGCGTGTTTGTAGCTGGGAGGAGATCGAAATCTGTCATATTTCGAAGCCCATCCGAAGGTACTGCATAAATTTACTTTTACTGTCTGCTAGGTAGGTTTTCATCATATGCGCCTAGAGCACAAAGCTAACCGTCCTTATAATTAGACCCGGGCTTAAATGGGAATTCAATAAACTAGCCAGTGCCCACGTTCAATCCACTTTAAATTTGGTAAGAGTTACATACAAAGGTGCACACACAGAGAGTTGTTAGATCCCATACATCTCTTTTATCTGGCTGCCAAAATATGATATGATGGATCATCACAGTTACAATACAATAGATTTATTTTCTCTGTTAGATTACTGCACATATTTATTTGTTGAACACGGTTTTCACATATATTCTTCTTAGGAAATCTACTAAATAATTGCAAGAGCCAAATTAGACACAATATGTAGCTGTGTATTTTCATTGTACAGTTCATGACGGGCAAGGCGAGGAAGACAGTACACAAATCGGTCCGGGTAGGCAAATTGTGTTTACCCTGGAAGAATTG
>LPNX010763824.1:13164-22731 GCA_001517045.1 Pseudotsuga menziesii
ATCGCTATAAAATTTTTACGCCGATAAGCATATATAAGTTAGAATTTTGGGGTGGATTACCATCTATGCTTTTTCATCTATCGACGAGAATGAGACAAGTGTACTGTCCAGATTGATTATATGAGTGTCGTCCAAAATTAATAATTAATAATTTCAAAAAAATAAAAAATAATTTAATTAACATGTGATAAGTAGAGTTAGTGATAGTTGTAAAAATTAAAATTAATCGTCAACTATTCGATTATTAGATGCAACTACTAGCTTAACTCCATCAATTATTAGATACAACTATTAGCTTAACACAAATGTGTCTAGAACTATTAGCTTAACTTCAACTCTAATCAAAGTTATATTGGATAACTATTGTAAGCAACTATTATGTTAACTCCAATGATTCTACAACTATTAGCTTAACTACAAATCTAATTACTTACGGCTTAGTCCAAGTGCATTTGGCATTTAGGAGTCTAGCTAATGTGCAGTCATGTAAGAGTTGAACTCCAAATAAAATAGTTCAAACTCTTAATAAATTCCTCTGAACTCATGTGATAACTGCACTTAGTGGCATGGTATTGTGCAACTCATGTGACACTCGAAATCCACCTACCATTTGGGATTCCACTTAATGTGCACAAGTATTAGTCGAACACCATTTGGAAGCTAGAAGTCACAATATCTCATAGCTCTTTTATTAACTACAATATATTTATATTAGCTTAACTATTAGATACAACTATTAGCTTAACTCCAATGATTATAC
Source organism: Pseudotsuga menziesii (assembly GCA_001517045.1). Classification (NCBI taxonomy): domain Eukaryota; kingdom Viridiplantae; phylum Streptophyta; class Pinopsida; order Pinales; family Pinaceae; genus Pseudotsuga; species Pseudotsuga menziesii. The sequence continues at coordinate 13,925 of LPNX010763824.1, forward strand.
AACTATTAGCTTAATGTAAACTCTAATTACTTATGGCTTAGTCCAACTGCATTTGGCATCTAGGAGTCTAGCTAATGTGGAGTCATGTAAGAGTCAAACTCCTAATAAAATAGTTTGAACTCCTAATAAATTCCTCTGAACTCATGTGATAACTACACTTAGTAGCATGGTACTGTGCAACTCATGTGTCACTCGAACTCCACCTACTAACTAGGAGTTTAGTTAATGTGCATAAGGCTTAGTCAGGATAACTCAGAGCGCTTTTATTAACCACAATAGATTTATATTAACTTTTAAATTAACTATTAATCGTTCGAACTCCTTATAAACAATTATAAAAAATAAAAAATAGCTCACGTGATAACTGAACTTAATGGCATGGTAATGTGTAGTCCATGTGACACTTGAACTCCATCTAGAGCTTGAAGTCGAGTTAATTAGTCAAACTGCATTTTACAGTTGGGAATTGAAGTAAAGTGCAGTTCGTGTGATAGTATACTTCCTAATAAAATCCTGTGAACTCCTAATAAATTCCTCTTAATTCATGTGATAACTGCACTTAGTGACATGATAATGTGCAACTGATGTGACACTCGAACTCTACCTACCAATTGGGAGTCCACTTAATGTGCATAAGTCTTAGTCCAACTCCATTTGGAAGCTAGAAGTCAAGATAACTCGAAGCTCTTTTATTAACTACAATAGATTTATATTAACTTTTAAATTAACTATTAAATACAACTATTAGCTTAACTCCAACATGATGATACAACTATGAGCTTAACTTCAACTATGAACTTAACAGGCACAACTTAAGTGGTTTTTATGTTAGATTAACTATTAGATACAAGTAATTGACACCTTCTTTAGGAAAAAAAAATTATAACTATTAGGTTAAGTTCAATGATGATACAACTTTAACTTAACTTCGACTCCAATCACAAATTTTAATTGAAGTGCAATGGTTGATATATTAACTTTTAAATTAACTATTAGATACAATTATTAGTAAAAATCCAATGATTCTACAACTAATAACTTAACTTTGACTCTAATCGCAATTGTATTGGACAACTATTAGGTTAACTCCAATCATGATACAACTATTAAATTAACTTCAGTGGTGATATATTCCTCTTGGCTTATTCCAATAGTTGTTGCTAGTAAATACAATTATGTTAGTAAGTCCATCATGAATAGCTCATAAGTTAAAACATTGAAGTGATATTGACTCTTGTTATTTTTGGCTAAAGCAAGGCCTCTTAATTCCAAAGAAATATTTTCTTAAAAACAATTTAATGTAATGTAATGGAAACTTAGAAACTTTTAAAATATGGTTTTGTGATTAAAAACATATTTAATCTTATACCTTCAGAATTTAAAACACTTAACGTAAGGATACTCTATCAAATTTCGAGTGGATTAGTCTCTCAACGTAGTGGTAATATAAAACCTATAAAAATTGCAATCTGTTTCGTTTCAGTAATCAAATTCATAATGGGAGACGGACGTTCCCCATGTCAAGTTCCATTGTAATGACAAATAACATATTGAATTAAAATTACAATCACAACTCAAAATCCAAACTATATGTTAAGGGACACATGCGGGCGAGCCTCCCGTTAGTGCACATGGGATGCTTCCTGTGTAGGGTACTTCGAGGCCTCCTTGACTACATTCAGAACTTCCGCTATGGAAGGTCTATCATCTCTGTACTGCTGAACGCAGCGGTAGGCTACATCCAGCACCATTTTTATAGACTCCAAATCATGACCATCCACAGCGTCTGCGATCCGGGGATCCACGAAATCCCTCATGCCCGGGTCTCCGCGGCCGCCTCTCTTGAACGCTTGCGCAGTGTAAGCGATAGACTCGGCCCCGCCTGAGGGCGTGTCGATGACCGCCTTCTGTCCGGAAATCAGCTGCAGCAGGACGATACCGAAGCTGTAGATGTCACTGGCATTGGTCACCTTCCCAATCGTGAAATACTCCGGGTCGAGGTAGCCGGCCGTCCCTTTAATCTCCGTTGAGGCGTGTGAGAAATCTGGGGCGATGAGCTTCGAGACTCCGAAGTCCGACAGCTTCGCCTGCCCGGATTCGTTGAGGAGTATGTTAGTGGGTTTGATGTCGCGGTGTACGATGGCGCCGCGGGGAAAGAGGTGGAGGTGCGCCAGCCCCTCGGCACAGTCCTGCGCGATTCGTAGCCGCCGGTACCATGGCAGAACGGTATCTTGTTGTTTGTACAGCAGGCACTCAAGGTCGCCTCCCGGCATGTATTCATAAACGAGAATGTGCTCGCCCCTTTGTCGACAGTAGCCGAGGAGGGACGTGAGGTTGGGGTGCCTCAGCCGCGACAAGAGCTCCACCTCCTGGTAGAACTGGTCCACCTTTTTCTTTTGCACTATCCGTTTGATGGCTACTTTTTTCCCGCTTGGGAGTTTGCCCAGATAGACTTTTCCAGAGCCTCCCTTGCCCAGCACGCGACCTTCGCTGAAATTCTCCGTCGCTCTCTTGAGCTCCCGCTTCGTAAATATATACAACCCGTCCGTTGGTAGCGGCTCTCGTGCAACTGTCTCCGGCTTCTTGCCTCTGCCCATAAGGCTCCGCGTCAGGGCCTGCAATCATCATAGTTCAAAATTCTCAATTTGTGTCTTTCAAAAATACATAGGCAAAATGTGACCTCATAATTCAATAATACCTGCAAAGTGCTATTTGCGGTGGAATCCACGAAAGGTCCCTTCGTTTTCTTGAATTTCATCATAATTAATGCCGCCAAGACGAACAGAACAACTCCGCCGCTGACGCTCCCTACACGGACGGCGAGCGCGACACGGCTTCTTGTCCTCGTCTTGCTGCCACTCGGTTCACGTGGGGTCAGTGGCGGCGGCGGGGACGGGGTGAGCCAGGACGTGCCTAGGCCCCCAATATTGCCCAACACTTGCAAGACACATCCAACATACAGCCCAAACCTCTCCTCCGACGGGTCCCTTCCCCAGATTGCGATAGTCGCTGTCAATCCGCAGGGCACGAGCTCTTTCGAATTTGTGAGATTAAGCAATTCCAAGGCCTTGCTTGTCACCTGGTCCTGGCAATCCCCGCAGGTGTTCGACTCATTCAGTCTCAGTCCGTCGCAGGCCTTGGAAGCATTCCAGAGATCGATCACCTTCCAGATATCGCGAAGTGTCTCGTATGTGCAAGGCCCTGCGTTCGCCGTGAGGGTCGAGGGATCTATCTCGCAGTTTGAATTGTCGCCGAAGAAGCCGGGATCGACAAGGCCCCTAGACTGGATGAAGCGCACGAATTCATTCGTGCAGTCCCTGGAACTACTGGCGTCCTGCAAGACGGTCCCGGTTCGGTTGGCGTACATCAAAATCGAGAGTGCATAGGACGCGAAAACGGACCAGCAACAAGTTTTCTTCGGGATGCTTCGATCCGTGTTATTTGCATAGCAAGACAAGGGAATCATACGTGAGGTTATTGTGAGATCGTAGGGACATTTTGATTCATCCTTCGCTGCGATCTCCCTGATCGCCCGGGCACCTGAAATATGAATCATAAAACATACGAGTAGAATCCAGTAGCTTCTCATTTCTTATCATCATTGAATCTGATTCTCTATGAATCCATTTTTAAGATCTCCTCGGTTGGAGCGTTTCAATATCCATGAAAACCACTCTGTGAGCCAGTCTTGTCTAAACCTCTAGATATATAATTCCGTCACCTCTGAACTGACCCCAGATTTCACATATTATCACTGAGTAATAATTAGTGCCTACCGGAGCATGTAATTTTCTCTCTGGAGCCGTCGGATGTGGAGCCGTCGGTGTCCATTGGACAGGCTCCAAGGCTCCCCTTGCGAGGAAAAGTCTGTCTAGTAAACGATTGCCCTGCCCAGAGCAATAAGAGGCTACCGTGCAAGGGAATAAGTGTTCTGTTACAATTTAAAAATTTAAAGGTTTTCATTGTTACCAACTGAGAAGTTATTAATAATAATAAAAATATACGTTACCATCTTCATTTTATTTATTATTGTTATTTATAACAATTTAATTTCAAGTTAGAGTAAGAAATCTTATTTAGGCTCCCCTCGCGAGAGAAAGTCTGTCCAGTAAACAATTACCCTGCCCAGAGCAATAAGAGGCTACCGTGCAAGGGAATACGTATTCTGTTACAATTTAAAAATTTAAAAGTTTTCATTGTTACCAACTGAGAAGTTATTAATAATAAAAAATATATACGTTACGATCTTCACTTTATTTATTATTGTTATTTATAACAATTTAATTTCAAGTTAGAGTAAGAAATCTTATTTATTTCGTTAGTAACTTAAAAAATAATGAAAATCACATTCTATATTTCCACGATCGTGTATTTAATGCTAAGGCCGAAATTAGCCTTCACCATCAAATATTAAGGGACTAAATCAATATAATTATTTATTGTTTGTTTATACAAGAGTAAAATTTGATTGATTAAATGCTTCTCCTTTATAGATTTAATAACATTGTTTCCATTACTCGTGATATATATTATGAATGATTAATAAATACTTTTCTTTTTATAGATATAATAACATTCTTTATTTTCCACCAACATTGTTTATATATATATATGCTCTTAATTTTATAAATATAATAACTTTCTCGGCCAATGTTTCTTTTCCATGATTCATGTTTTATATTTTGATTATCGATCTTTTTCTCTACCAATCTTACGTTACTACAAATTTTATTTCTTAGAGAAATATAACATATACACAAATGGATAAGCCAATCACGACTTTTGTGCTTCACTCATTTCATTTATAAATTTTGTGTTTTTTTTATGAACTTGACACCCTATTAAATTGCACCACACATCAAATAATTAATTTAAAATAAAATATTTAAACAATAAAAACATAAAAAGTAAAATTATTTTATTAATATAATTAAATTTCTTACTTGTAATTATAAAATAAATTAAAATTGATACCTACTTTTTTAAAAGCCGTGTATAACCATTCATTACATAGTTAAAAAGGGCAGCCTATATTAAGTAGAAATCTGAAAAAACTATAACTATGGATTAGTGTAATTTGCAACTATACTAGAGGAAGGATAAATCTTATATAGAGTAGATTTAACAAAACATAAAAAAATCTAAATAAAAGTTTGTAGGAGATCTTGTTTATTGCTTCTTCTTGCCTAGTAGGCTAAACACAAGTTGCTTGATAGACACTTCTTCCAAGCTTCATTAACCTGAGTCTATGATGCTTCATTTTATCCATTTCCAAAACTTCCTCTTTGATAATATCCACCTTGCCCATGAACTCTTTCAGGTCTCTTTCTAGGTCATCTATTATGGAGTCCTTGCACAACAATTGGGTTGAAATATACCTTATATCAAAAGTTGTCTCATGATTCTCCTGAATCCCACTACAAACAAACTATTACAAAGACACTGCATAAATGGACTTTGAAATCTTCAAATCCATTCTTTAAACTTGCAAAGCTCTTGGCCCAACCGATCGGCGCATTCTTTGCCATTTCCTGGAAGGAGAATTCACCAATAGACTAGGAAGGAAAGGATTCAAGAAAACCACAAAGCTCATGATGCACTGCACCTTCGAGAAACCCGCACTCCTCTTCTGCTACCACCAACTGAATGAGGTGTTTCAATATGCCATCTTGTTGTTTATCTAACAACCCTTCCATTTCGCATGTGTAAACTCCACATTCGAAGTTTGAAGAGCAATAAAAACTCCTTTAATGCAGTCACGGGAAAGCAGATAAAGGTACTAGCCATGCATCAATCCACACATCCGTTTCATCCAAGTGAGAGGGGGCCTCACAATCCAACCTTTTATGCTTCTTAGAACCCAAGAAATTGGCATGGCAAGGTACATGGTGATCCTTCTTATTTCCATTTGCATAAACTACAACTCCTTCAAAAATCCTATTGAAAATTCTCTTCCATCTACTTATTCCCTTGTCATAATCAAACCTCATCGTGTGGATCACGTGCCTTGAGTCTCCTATTACAATCAACTTTGGATATGCTTAATGTCGAAAATAATTCAACTCCATGTTGGAGCATCATCCATTCTGCCTCATTATTGGATTTTATTCCCATACTCCATGCAAAAAAATTGATAATATTTCCTGCGCAATAGAAAATAATCCCAATAGCAACTACCTCCCTTGAGACACCTACGTATTTATATGCTTTAACTTTTTAATAATTAAAAATAAATTTATTTTCTATATAAATTCAATTTTTTACATTTTATATTTATTAATAAATAAATAAATTATTTATACTTTAATTATTAACAACATGAGCTAGAAGTAAAGTTTTTAATAGTTAAAAATAAAATTATATTTTTATATATAATTCACTTTTAACATTTGTCATTTATTGAATTGTAACATCTCCATTTAATCTAACCAAAATTGTAATTTTTTTTAAGATACAATTCGACAGCTTGGCTTGCTAACCCTGGGAGGCCTTCTCTAATACATCAAGAATTAAGAATTTATTATTAATTTTTGCGAAGATATTTATTTTATTATTTTAAATATTTTTGACAAAAAGTCAAAAATAAAATAAATGTAATGAATTGTTATTTTATTAATAAAATATACTAAAGGAGATAGAAATGAAATAGTTGTTGAAGAGTGTTTGCTAACCCATGACATGAAAAGACAAGTGGTTGTAGTTGCTGAGTGAGAACTCAAGGTGCAGAAGACATCTTCCCCAAAATCAGGTCACAACTCTTTATTGAGTGCTAAAGAGATGGAGGCTCATAAATGACCAAGTCCTAGGGAAAATTCTATATAATAATATGCCCATTAGCAAGAAGGAGGCTAGTATTGGACGGGGATTGAATCTGAGAATGCAAGAGATGGCGCATTAAGTGGATTTTTGCTCTTGTAGTTTAGCGAACATGCTCGAGGGTTTCGGAGCAAGTGATTTGGATGCTCTAAGAGTTGGTTGGGACGAATGACTATTCCATTTCTGTTTTCCCAGCAGTGGTGCTAGGTTCTTATAGTTATATTGCTTATTACTAAATCTAGTTACAGTAGGATGTGTATCTTAACTTGAACTACAGCTATATTCTTTAGGAAGAAATGTTTTGCATCTGTATAGGAAAAATATCTATGTTTTTGTATTTTAACCATGCCTGTACAATGTTAAATTAATTATCTATGCATCTCAAATTGAGAATCCATACCCGAATCAAAGATTGCTAGTAATTGGTACTATTGTAATAATTAGTAAATTATGAGAATAATTGTTTTTATTCTTGTTCTGATTTCAAACACTAGCTTCATTTAATTGATTTAATGTCTGTAAATTATTTCCACTAAGTTATTCTCACAAGGTTATCCAAGGGATAAAACTATTATTTTAAACAAATCAATTTTTATTATAGAATCTGGTCGAGAGACGAAAGGCCTTATGTTGGAGCAGAGTTCCGCAGCTATAGGAAAAGCTGCCATTTTGGTAGATAGACAGTTTAGCGAAGACGAAGAGATAAGGAAAAGCTACGACGCCATAGCATGTTTCTAGCTGTAGAGCAGAGCCGAAAATCATGACTGTTGGAACATAGAAGTCAAGAAAGACGACAGTACCTGAGCGACCGAGAAGAGAGAGCTCAACCACTGCATTGAAGGCAACGACAAGGACAGGAGGGCTCAGCTACCCTCATAAATGAAAAGGAGCGACAAGGCCGAGGTATTGAAGACGAAGGACAGAAGAAGGGAAGCGGTGCATAGTACCCATGGTCAGCGCCGGGAAGCATGGAAGACTGCAGAGAGCAGTGGTGTGACAGAAAGTGGCTACCCCAAGTACAGATATGCCGACTGTCACTAGTTAGGGTTTAAGGTTACTGTTGGGACAGGCCCACAGTGTTGTAATGGCGAGACCTTCGGGCCTCCTATAAAGGGATGTATTTCGTATTGTAAAAGGTTGGCATTTTGGGAATTTTAAGCCATCCAGCTAGTCAGATTATCAGTAGTCTGTTAGTTCACTGTTATTTTGTATTGTAATAATTTGTAGGGATTGACAGAGAGAGAGAGAGTGAGAGTATATTGTAAGAAGGCAATATAGAGAAGAGATCTAGGAGAGAAGGGCTCCAGGCTAAGTGTGGAGTTACCCAGAAGATCTCTAGCTGCATATGTGGTGCAGCAGAACTGTGTACCTCTCTCAAGTTATAATATAGAAACACAGTTCTGTGGACGTAGCTTCTACCCTGGAAGTGAACCACGTAAAATCTGAGCGTTGTGTGATTGATTCATGTGATTGTATTTACTTGTTATATCTGTCATTCATTACATGAACTTTGCTTACAGTAAATATATGTATGTGTTATTCAGTTCAAAGCATAGTTAAAGGATAAATACAAATTGAAGTCTTTAAGTATTCTGTATAAGAGTCTGTCTAAGTTTCACTAGAGACAGTTAAGAGTCGCAGTGTAAAACAACCGTGTGCGTTGAGTCCTGTATATTAAACACAAGTAATGCTAGGTACGCTGAGTCGCAGTGGTAGGATATCGCAGGGAGGTGATATCGCACCATCAGAGGAGTTGTGGTGCGTGATACCGCGGGTTAAGGATCAAGCGTAGGAGAAGGTTACGTGTTTCTCAGGATGCGGCGATGCGATAAGGATTAGAGTCATCACAAGTAAGAGGAAACTGCGCCCCGCAGAGAGAGAGACACCTCGCAGGCTAAGAAGAGCTGCGAGGCGCACACAGGACGCCATACAGAACCTGGCCGAGACACTTGAGTCTTTGGCCAACCCATTAGGATCACTTCGGGTGAGAC
>LPNX010763824.1:22759-55726 GCA_001517045.1 Pseudotsuga menziesii
TGAAAATTATAAATCTAGATATGCAAACAATCCACACTTTTTTATATATAACTAACTATCAAACAAAGAATCGAAAAATATCCTATATATATATATATATATATATATTATACGATATCATCAACTAACTACATATGCAATACAACCAATTATGATATCCCCAACGTATTCAACAAATCAATCAAGTATATGTGAATATCCTATCAAATATTACACTATTAGTGAACAATTAAATTCAAGGAAACCACCTTAATCAATGTTACAACTTTAAAATCAAAATGCCTAACTAATCGTAGAAATCTTCCCATTATCCTAGTATGGTCATAAGTCCATCGAAAGATGGCAACCATTACTCTATGCAGAGGATAGTTACAAACACTTTATTATTTTAAAAATCAAATTACAATGATCATAACCAGAAAACAAAACGAATGCAAGAATGAAGTGGTTACATAAGGCTCTGTCAAATAGAGCTTAAACCCCAAGGGTTTAAATCAAAACCATTAGAACTTATCTTGCACAAAGCTAGAGCTAGTTTCCCTCTCGGTCCATTTTCTCAGTTAAAGAGTTACTTGCATTAAATGACAACAAAGTTAGTAACTATGGAAATAATCATTTTAAATGAAAAAAAAAACATAGCAAGGGTTTTAACCTGGGTGTTCTATGATGCGGGCCTGGGAGGAGGTGAGCCCATCTCCTTCCTCGCTAGTGCACTTATACCTGTCAACCAAATAGATTCAATTAGAACAAATCTAAAATTGAAATACTATAAGAAAGTTAAAATTTTCAAATTTCTTAACTTGGATGAGTTGTAGAGAGGGCCAGGGGTCGGCTCCTTCGGGGTTACCCTTATCCCTCCTCTTCCTACATCCAAAAACAATGTATTATCAGTAAACATAATAAAATAATCTGAAACTACCTAATTAGATTGTAGAGTAGAATTTATAATATCTTACCTATTAAAATGGCAGTGTTCATTGTTGGAAATGGTGGTGGGGTATGTTGGAGGCGCAAGAAGCATGCTACAAGAAACCATTGGAGCCGTGAAATCCATTGGTTTACCTTGGAAGGCATCAAGGAAGAATTCCATTAAAACCACACACAAGTTTCACACCCAAACCCCATCATAAACACCATTAACAGAGCAAATCTCGACTCTCTTCTTCCACAAACCAAACGACCAAAAAATGAAGGGTTCGAAGCAAAAAAATGTCACATTAAACCTTGTCCTAACCCTAGAAATTGCATGGTACAGGTGAACGACCATGGTTCAATCTCGAGACAGAAATAAAATCCTAGCTGCGCTGTCAACTCGCAGCTAGGTAGCTCATTAAAACCCTTAAGTCAAGAAAGTACTAGATTTTATCACCACTTTATCTCGGCGACCGATTGTAATCATGGCCTCCAATCATTGCTTTTATTGCCAAGGTTAAACTATGGTGAATACCCATAACTCTTAAACATTTAACATTTAAAAACAAACCACAAGATCTTAATCAACAAACATCTAAGTGCGGAAAGACGGTTTGCAAAATCCTGGTTCAAAAAAGTTGGAAGGAAATCCCGCAATTGCGGAAAGAAGAAGTTCTCACAAATTGCGAAAAGGGAAATTATGTAAATATCATTGCAGAAAGGGTAAATACGAAATCCTGGTTCAAAAAAATTGAAAGGAAACCCGCAACCCGCAATTGCGGAAGTAAGGATTTCCCGCAGATTGCGAAAATATCATTGCGGAAAGGGTTAATGTGGAAGCCTAGTTCAAAAAAGTTGAAAGGCATCCCTACAATCCACAACCTGCAATTGCAGAAGGAAGGAGTACTTCTCGCAGATTGTGGAAAGGGTGATTGAAAAAATATCATTGTGGAAGGTTAATTGCGGAAGGAGTTTGCAGAAGTAAGGCACGCCTACAAATTGAAGAAAGACGATTTGTGGAAAGACTATTAAAGTTAGAAGTTCGGGACTGAACATATAAATGATTTAGAGCCTAATTTTCAGAGCCAACTTCAATGATTGAGGAAAAGTTTAAAGAACGAAGTAAAGTTAAAAATGAGCAATGAACCTTCAAAATGATAACTCTATGTTACAATTAATTGAAGAAAAAGATAATTTAATACAAAACATCACCTGTAGCTTGAAGAAAAACTTGATGATATTGTTCTGTTAAAAAACATCTACATTGCACAACCTGTCATGTAGCAATAAAGTGTGTTTTAGTAATAGAACAAAATCTATGACAGATGTATTTAGCATAATGTAGGAACTTTAATGATCTCTCTCTCTCTCTCTCTCTCTCTCTATCTATATATATATCAAAAAAACAAATTATGGATTTTTGAGGTGTGTGACAGAATGGTATCAGAGCATGGTTACAACACTAGTCCTGAACCGACTCGACACTAAAATTGTCAGTTAAACCAAAAAACTAATTTTATTTTATTTTTGGTTTGCTTTTCTTACAAATAGGAAGAGAATTATAACTTTATTTTTGCAGGAAAAATATGGCAGAAGTAGGGATGTATGCAGAAGAAGAGTCTCTCCCTGGAAATCATATAAACAATGAAGAGGTTAATCTAAGGGATGGTGAAATATGGGTATTAAACCTTAATGAGATTCAAACTAATAACCAATATGAACTGCAAATAACTGTTAAAGAACTACGATCTGAGTTAAAAAGAGTTAGGGGAGATAATGAACAAATCCTAAAAGCTCAAGAGGAACTGAACAATATTTTAGTAGCTAAAATACATACTAACGAAAAAGAGAAAAACAAAGAACCTAAACATAATATACCAAAAAATACACCTTACAAACATAAGGGAAGAAAACTAGAATTTTTCAATCATGGGGTTGAAACTTCCAGTGAGGAATTAGGAAAACACCACACAAGAAAACAACAAGCTTCCAGTGAAAGTAGTGATGATAAGAAGAAAAATAAGTACAAACCATACGAAGAAATATCTGAGGAATTTAAAAGGTTTAAGATACCAATGTTTAACGGTGAGATTGAAAAAGGAGAAGAGGTGGATACCTCACCGTCAGGGATGAAGAAATACTTCCAAATTTATAACTACCCCGACGAACTGAAAGCTAAAATGGCCATATATAATTTAACTGGAAAAGTGGATATATGGTGGCAGGATATAAAGAAAGTAAAAGGAATAAAGGAAATATATGTAACCTAAAAAAAAAATTAAAAGCTTTTTAAATGAAAATATCTCTCAGAATAGTACTACAAAGAGAAAGTTAAGGAATTTTACGAGTTAATACTAGGAGATATGGCCATGAAAGTGTTATGTAGTATATTCTTGAGTCTGCTTCATTATGTACCATACACAATAGATGAAAAACCAAAAATACAACACTTTCTCATATGTTTTTATATCATGTTTAAGGAGTAGATTGAGTATGAAAATCCAAAGATGTTGGAAGAAGAAATGAGAAAAGCAAATCTATGTTACGACCAGAATACAAATAAAAGAGAATGTACCAAATTGGAAGACTAAAAGGAGAGATAACTTTGATCCAAGAAAGAATAATAATAAATTCCATTAAAATACAGGGAATAATTACAAAGGGTATCAAGGTAGTAACTATAAAATTTTTAAACCAAAAATCCTGTAGCAAAAGAAAGAGAACCTCTTACTACTTTTAATAAGAACATTGCACAGAGGGAACCCTTAAAATGTTGGGAATGTGGCGATCCGTATTATTTTAAAGACTCTCCAATAAGAAAGAAAATTTTTAATGTTCACTACATTCAAGAAGTTGTTACAATTGGAGACATGGCGAGGAGTATGCCCAGAATCAACACTATGTTGGAGAATCGGCAAGCATACCATCAAACTTCAATGGTCGAGATCGAATGTATGATAAAAAGTCAACCCATTTCCATCTTAATTGATCTAGGTGCAAGTTTGAGTTATGTATCACCTAGTATTGTTGAATTATGTAAATTAGTACCAAAAAAAGTTGATAAGTCATGGATGGTACAACTAGCCACATGTACTAAATGTAAAGTCACTAGTTATGTTAAAGACTATGAAATATTAATGAATGATTTCAATACACGTGCTGATCTGAATACTTTACCATTAGGCTCCTATGATATGTTGATAGGAATGGATTGGCTAGAAAAACATAGACTAATGTTGAATTTTTTTGTCAAAACATTTACATGGATTGATGATATTAGAGATACAATTAAAGTAAAAGAAATTCCCAGAAGAGTTACGATCAGAGAGATCCATGCTCTACAAATGAAAAGGTCTGTATGTAAGGGACATAAATTATTTTTTTTATGTAATGGATGATAAAGATAATGATAATAAACTTAAAATAGAAGATATACCTATCTTAAAGGATTTAAAGACATCTTTCTGGAAGAAGTCCCTGGACTACCTCTGAAAAGAGACATAGACTTTACAATCGATCTGATACTCGAAGTGATACCGACATTGAAAGCTCTTTACCGAATGAACATAATAGAGATTACATAACTCAAATCATAATTACAAGAATTGATTGACAAGAATTATATTTGACCTAGTATTTCCTCGTGGGGAGCACCGGTCTTATTTGTAAAGAAGATAGACATAATTTTAAGATTGTTTATAAACTATCGACAACTAAATAAAATGAATATTAAAAATCGATATGCTTAACCCTGGATATACGTCCTATTTGATCAATTCTGTGGGGAAACAATATTCTCTAAAATAGATCTAAGGTATGAATACCATCAGGTGTAGATTAAAGATGAAGAAATATTTAAAATTGCTTTTAGGACTCGTTATGATCATTATGAATTTGTTGTAATGCATTTTGGGTTGACAAACACACTTGCAAACTTTATGTGCTTAATAAATAGTATTCTAAGTAACTGTCTGGGTAAATTTGTAGTTGTCTTCATCGACGACATACTGATTTTCTCGAAGAATAAACAAGAACATGAAGAACATCTAAAGATAATTTTACAAGTATTAAGAGAACAACAACTGAATGCTAAGTTCAACAAATGCGACTTCTTTAAAGACATAATCCAATATCTCGGACATGTAGTGTTCAAGGATGGAATCTTTGTCAACCCCGACAAAATTAAGGCTATCATTGAATGGCCAGTTCCTAAAAATGTAATAGACATAATATAATTCATGGGGATTACTGGTTATTATTGAAAGTTCATAGAAGGATTTTCTAAGATAGTTGACCCCATAACTTCACTGTAGAAGAAAGGTAAAAAAAATTAGTGGAATGAAAAGTGTATGTAAAGTTTTAATAAATTAAAACATATGTTAACTACCACCCCTATCCTAAAAATTGTTGATCCTTTTAATGATTTCATCATATCTACCGACGTTTGTAGCGAAGGATTAGGTAGGGTGTTAATACAAGAAAATTACTTAATGGCTTATGAATCTAGAAAACTAAAAGAGCATGAAAAGAATTATGCTACGCACAACTTAGAACTTGTTGTAATTATACATGCTTTAAATATGTGGCGACACTACCTCATCGAAAGAAATTTTTTGTTAATGTCATATAACATAAGTTTAAAATATTTATTTGACCAACAAAATCTAAATGCTAAACATGGTAGGTGGTTGTCTTTCTTAAGTGAACATGAATTTGAAATAAAACACATAAAGGGGAAAGAAAACAAATATGCAAATGCTTTGAGTCATCATGAAAACTTACTTTTTGCAAGAAACAATTACGAATCAAATCTGAAAAATTGGATCTTAAATGCAGAAAATTCTGATAAAGAATACCAAAATTTAAAAGAAAAGACTGCTTTCGTCTTATGGTTTTATTTTAAATAAAAATTTGGAAGGAGAGAAATCGATCTACAAAGGATTTGATACCATGTGAAAATTGAACCCCAAGTTATAGAACAATTACACTCACAAAATTGCTAATCAAACATGCAAAATTCACACAAAAGGAGACTGAAATTGGAGCATAACTTACTCCTGTATTGAATAAGTGTACATCAACCAACCATATGGATTAATAGGCTGCTCAAATATAATTACATTAGATATTCGAAAGCATAAGGTTTTTACATGAATTGGTAAAAAATAAGGCTTATTAAAACTAGTCAAATCCCTCCTAGGTGCAAAAAAGGCTTTCCAAATCTATGAAGATGCTCATGAATTGGCTAAATCAGATAGGCTAGCTAATAGGTGATGGAAAGAGATCAGATCCATTCTTTTGTTTGGAGAAAAGGAAGGAGGATGATGTGGGAAGAAACAAGGCAGTTACTCTTAGACTAACTTTTCCTTTTTGCCTTAAAACTGTTGTAAAGCAAGGCAACTTTCAGAAAAAGCAGAACTGTGCTTTTACAAACCAAGAATAAAAGAAGACATGCTAAAAATGTTTCCAAGATGATTGCAAAGCACTCCATGGCCCATTTTTAGCAAGTGTTAAATTCTAGGTGGATGTGGAAGCCAACTTAGCATAGTGAGGAATCTAGGAATCTAGGAATAAGACAAAAATGATTAATTAATGTCATTATGGGTAACTATGGGTTTATTATTCTAACAGTGACTCTTTTGGTCGAATATTAGTATTGGATCTTCAGGTGCATCTGCAGGTGGTCCTGCTGATATTTTGTCAGTGCTAACCGGTTCCCGCCTTGCTGTAGGCCAGTCATTAACTGTCACATCCAATTCCTCATCCATTACCTTGTCATTAGAGAAAATTTCAACTCAAAGTGGGCATCCTAGAAAAATTAATAAAATAATAGTTAAAATAATAAAACAATGTTTATTAATTTTGGAGGAAGAAAAGAAAAAAACTACTTTTTTGTTTGTACTTTCGACATATCTCCCCGTGTTTTTACTCAAATTTTGATCGGGAGAGCTCGTTGGATGCAGAATTAAATTATGGATCCAACAAGTACCCACTCGACATACTTTTGATGGGCCCTGCTACACCCAAAACAAGAAATACCTGAAAAAAATGTGATGATGATGTAGCGGGGTCCGTCAAAAGTATACTGAGTGGGTACACATTGGATGCGGAATTTAATTCTGCATCCAACGACCTCTCCTGATCGAAATTTGAGTAAAAACACGGGGAGATATGTCAAAAATACAAACAAAAAAAAAGTAGTTTTTTTTATGATACCTATCCCGAAATTTATATTAAAAAAGTGTTTAAGACCTATACAGTATTTCAAATTTAAAGCAATTTCATTGGCTAACACATGATGCTATGGAATTTGAATTAAAGTTAAAAGGCCCATTTTGAGTTGAAATTTTCTCTAATGAAGAAATTGGTAACCATTGTTTATCAGGGTCTCGTCGAGATTTCACATGAATGGTGTGCGGTCCTATGGCGAATCGATCGATCCTCCTATACTTGGCTGCGACCTCGTTGGAAATTCCGGGGACTTGGATAGCTACTGCTCATAGTGCTTCCGAATAAAGCCAAAAGTGGATCTCACAATCCTCTTTCCTTGTAGGTTCCTCGACCCACCACAGGTTTTGGTAGCATGAACCCTTGCACACCTTTAGTGCTTCAACCTTCATACCTTGGTAATCAATTGGATACATCCAAGCCACTAGTGTGATTAAGATCAAGAACCAACTATATGTGAAAGTTTGTTCTCCAGCCTGAAATGATACCGCATCCTCTGTCAATTGGTTCATAAAGAATAGTTCTGAGTTCATTTGCACCCCTTCTGCAGACGCAATCACCCTTGAACTGTACTAGATGGGGAAATTCTTGTGGACAATCTTGCTTGCTAAAATCCTTGCATCAATATGTATCGCTTGGTCATTGATGATATAAATGCGGTACGCCCTACCATCATGCTGCAAGTCATAATTTAGCTTCAACCATGCAACAAGTTGCTTAGCATTATCCCTACCTCTAAAATATTGGCTTCGATATTAAATCCACCGTGATTGCGACTGGTGTGTCCAACCAAAATGTCCCTCCATGAAAGCAAGATAAAAGTTTCTTGACATAGGAATTTTCCTCATTTAGACGCCCAAAGTGCGCCATGTTGATGAGCCTTAGTAACCCATATTTATCCAACCCCTTCACCCAATTTTGAGAGATACGCTCTATTGGCCCTCCAGTGACTTAGGGAAAAGACACAAATGGATCATTCGATACATCCTGTAATGTGATCAATTCATGGTCATCGTACTTCATCCTCACTAATGCTAGTACAATATATTTGTTGCACACCATCCCTTTCAGCTATGGTGGAATCTTCGGCTGATACTTCTAATTCTTGCTTGGCCATCGAGGCTACACACTAGCTCAAGTGGGAGCAATGTAGCCCGGGATTTCCTTAATGGAGATCACGGTTCTAATCGTTGATTCTACAACACCAAATCTATATAACCCCGTATTTGTGGTTTCATCTTCCTGTGCCCTTATTGACGTTATTATCTGCCTCTTCTACGGTGTCGGAGAGCTAGGCTTTTGTGCCCGCCGCTTCTTCTTCAGCACCGATGATGATCCAATGGGCATGTTGGCGAATTCTTCAATAATTGGTGACTCTCACTCACTTGAAATATCCACAATTTTTGGGGTGCTCTACATGCCACACCAATGCCCCACAAGTTTGTGGCAGTCACACACCCTCTCGACAACTCACACAATTCACTCGACTTCTCTGCGACTTACTTAGATCTACAATCCTGCAACTCAATCTTAGCAAAATGGTGCTTCCAACACCTATCGAGCACCTTCTTATAAAATCAATTCAATCCATCCTCATCATTGCTAAATCAAATGCGGTCATCATGACCAGATCAGTCATTAATTACCCAAATCCTTCAGTGATCCTGTCAATCCAACGGTCGGATCAACCATAAATGCATGTCGCTTCAATAAGCGTCGTTGGTTAACTTCTTTTAACTGTATTCATTTATTGCTGATTTGACTAAGTCACGGGCCTGTAACTATCACGGTATTTCTTCCTAACTGCACAACTGACTCGTATTCTTGCACATCCACTTTCTCCTAGTGCTTCCTTCTTTTGTCTATCTATTCCCCCCCTTTTTTTATTGAGCAATGCCTTAAGCATTACGCAATTTTGATCCTGTCCTATAGGGCCTTAGTCGGATACCATTCAACATTTTTTTTACCACCTCTCCATCTAATTGTTGTAGTTTAACTTCTCCCCCATAATTAATGGAATTAATAAGATATGGACCTAGCTAGTGCATCTGTAACTTACCTGGACTCCTTCTTGAACTTGCTATCGTATAACAACACCAAATTGCCTTGCTAAAACTGCTTTTTCTTTATGCGGCGATCGTTCCAAGCCTTCTATCGATCCTTCTCAATGCACTGATAGAACCCTACAACAAAGCGGTCCTCTTTGAGCTATATCAACTGTGCCACTCTCTCCTCTAGCGCTGCTTCATCAGCCATGCCCGTCGCTGCTGCAATGTACAGACTGGGAACAATGCACTCCATAGGCATAACCGCCTCTTGTCCATACACCAATTTGAATAGTGTTTGTCCCATCAATCTCTTGCAAGTGGTGTGATATGCCCACAATAATGTTGGAATCTTCAAATCCCAATCATCACACTTAGCATTACATACCTTTGTAAGCGCACGCTCTAAGATCTTGTTGAATGCTTCTATAGTTCCATTTTCCTGTGGATGATATTGGGTACTTTTCTGGTGTTGTATTTGCAATTCCTTTGTTAGTGACTGAACTGTGTGGTTGGTGAAGTGACTTCCCTGGTCGCTCATCAATATCCTTGGGAATCCAAACCATGTCACAATATTATCAAATAGGAAGCTTACTGATGTCGCAGTGCTGCACTCCATGACTGGTGCGACCTTTTCCCACCTTGTTAGATATCCTGTTGTTGTGATTATATACTACACACAAGTTCTCTTCCTAGGTGGATTGATTGGACCCACAAAATACATGACCTATTTATCAAAATTTTGTAAATTTACTTGTGGAACTAGCAACATCTAATCCCGTCGCAACGGTTTTCCAATGCATTAACACACATCGCAAGTCTGTGCATAATCCATCGCATCATTATGTAAAGTGGGACACCAGAGAATTGCATGAATCGCCTTTCTTGCAGTAGTGCGACTGCCGTAGTGTCTCCTAGTGACTCCTGCATGTGCTTCTACCAAATTCTGCCCTTGTTCATGTGGTAGGACACAACGCCGCATAATTTCATCTGGTCCAAGCTTATATAGGTGTCCATAGATATATCCTAGAACGCAAATTGAGAGCTTGAGACTCAATTGAATTTTTGTTGTTATTGAATCTGTGGTTGATTGTGTGAAATTAATATGATAATACGGATTTGATCTGAACTATTGTTATCTTTGTATCTCCTTTTGTCTTTCTATTTCTGTGAATCCAATGGTGAATGTTAAGTGAATCTATGACATGGACCTATGATGCGATGTTTATTACTTACGAATAATGTTATATTTTTAGATTTGTTTTCGCACTTGTAGGTTTACTATGGTTATGAATGAATGATGCGATATTTTAAGAGTAATGATGAATGGTCATGTTGATGATTAAGTACTAGTCATATCTAGTTGATAAGTCGATGAATTGTCGATGCACATAGTCCTCTTCTATTCTGTGGAAACTTGGTTCCGACAACTCTCCCTCGAACATATCGGGTGAGACTTCATCCACTTTGCAGGTGTTTCCGGACTGGGTAAAACCTGTTTGGGACAGTGCTCAGGGAGATCGCGGTGAGTTGAGCATTGACTGAGTGGGAACCCTTGTCGATTGGTTTTGTTGGTTGGGTTTGTGCCAACAAATGGTTCCATTGTCGGGACCTTGTTGCAACTGAGAGTAGGATATATGGCAACCGAAAAGACCATAAATTCAAGATTGGTTTAACCAAAAGCTATGAGAAGTTGCCGAAGCATAAAATCAGAACCCTGGACTGACAATGGACAAGTGGTTGGTGAGATACATACACGGCGGTCCACACGAATACTTTTTTTATTAATTTCCCATCATATTATATGAGTGGCTGGATTGATTCACATATAAGAAGACAAGTTTCCAAGGAGGAGAGCCAACCTCTTAGACCCCTGAGTTGATCCAGGATTTGCAGAAGACCGACAACAAGGAATCGCAGGCTAGATGTTCTCCAATTAAGTCCATAGTTGGATGTTCTCCAATTAACTGTAACATCTATAGTTGGATGTTCTCAATTAACTTGGAATGAGCCCATAATTTCTGAAATAACCCACATATCCATAGATATAAAATGATGTATAAATTGATAGATAAGTTATAAGTTACAATTAAGGGTCTGCTATTTATATTTTGGTGGAATACCCTTTCATAAAGAGTCATGTATTTTTAGAAAGACATTATTAATTATTATAATATATATATATATATATATATATATATGTTGATGTTTATTATTATTATTATTATTATTATTATTGTTTGTTGTTATTATTTAAGTTTGTTACATTTCCTTCCCCTTAAGAGAATCTTTGTCCTCAAAGCTTCATTGACAACAACGTCTGATTTGCTTGAACTGTCATCTCTGGATCCTTTGCAACACTTGATGAGATAAGACGATATGAGTTACAGATTCCCCAGGAGAATTACTATATCATATCTGTTGTGGTCTATCTCAGATCTATTTTGATTGGACCTCTGAGAATATTTTGGGAAACTGGTTGTCTCAATTGTTTCTTAGTATGTCGAATTGTTTTCTTGTCAACATAACTCTCTTGGGACTGCCTTCACTTCCTGGACTTGACTTTGTTTTTTCGAGAGTATGGATGCTTCTCTCTAGATTTGCTCTATTTTGTTCTCCAGTAGATTGTTCTTACTCTGAATCTTCTCGAACCTTTCGTCTTGTGACTTTTTGACCTCTTTTAACTTCTCAATTTATTTCTCTAGTTCTTGATTAAGATTTAGAAGGAATTGATTTTATTCTTGTTTTTCTAGGACTTTTCCTTCGATGTATTCATTCAAGTTGTCTTCCTTCTTGGTACTCTTTAACTTCTTGATATTTGTAACGAATAATTTATTATGATTTCTTAATCGGCATATTTCTTTAGTATTACTTGTTAATGTGTTACAGACTTTTGTAATTTCCAACTTGTGTGCTTTTTTTGAGTCTTCTTCTTTTTGCTGGAGTTCCTTAATCTGTTGTTGAAGGTGGCAATTCTCTGCTTCTTGGCATCTTACTTTTGTCTAAACTTGCGTGATTTTTTCATCTTTGTCCTTGATGACTTTGTTTAATCGTTTTATTTCTTCGTTATTCTTGACTGCATCTTTCATGATTTTTTGGTTTTGTAGATTTTGATTGGTATATTTTTTACTCATTAATTCCTTAGAAATATCCAGCTTCGTCATGTCAAATACTTTGTGAATTTCTACTTGTAGTTGCGACTGTAATTATGATTTAGACTTTGCCATAATTCTTGACTTATGGTGTTCTTTGATGATAGTTGATTTTCCTTTTGACTGACTTCTTGTCTTCTTCGAGTGTGTCTTGTTTTTCTTTACTCTTGTAATTTAATAATTGTACTTAATACAATAATTAAGTAATTATAATAATATTTTTTTTTATTTTTGAAGGTTGATAAATACTTCTTGTAGATTGGGTGGTTGGGAGGAATGATTGTTACCTTCCCCACCTAAGTTCAAATCTCACTTGCTTCTTAGTATCAATTATTATGTACTTTTATATTTTTTTTTCCCTTAAGTTTTGTAAAATTCTAATAGATTGGGTGGTTGGGAGGAATGAGTGTTACCTTCCCCACCTAAGTTCAAATCTCACTTGCTTCTTAGTAGTAATTATTATGTACTTTTAGATTTTTTTCACTTTAAATTTTGTAAAATGGTGTAGATTGGGTGGTTGGGAGGAATGAGTGCTACCTTCCCCACCTAAGTTCAAATCTCACTTGATTCTTAGTAGTTATTATTATGCACTTTTATATTCAAACCCAAACCCACTTTAATAAACCAAGTGTGGTTTCACTTTTACCCCCTTTTTTTGGATTTACTTTTATCTTTTCTTTTTTTAAGTTTTTTTCTTTCCTTTCCTTTTTTTTTGTTTTTCCTCCTTTTAGTTTTTTTTTTAACTCTCTTTCTTTTCTCTAAGGTCAAAGACCTAATTCAAGAAATCCTTGGATTGGCTTTGATACCACTAGAACATCCATAGTTGGATGTTCTCAATTAACTCGGAATGAGCCCGTAATTTTTGAAATAACCCACATATCCGTAGATATAAAATGATGTATAAATTGATAGATAAGTTATAAGTTACAATTGAGGGACCTCTATTTATATTTTGGCAGAATGCCCTTTCATTAAGAGTCATGTATTTTCGAAAAGACATTATTAATTATTATTATTTATTTTATATTAATATATGTTGATGTTTATTATTTATTATTATTATTATTATTATTGTTTGTTGTTATTATTTAAGTTTGTTATAGAGAGCCAACATCCTGGACCCCTGAGTTGATCCAGGATTTGCAGGAGATCGAAAATAAGGAATCGCGAGCTGTTGAAGTTTGACTAGATATTATTCTGGAAGGATATATCACCGAGTTTGCGACCAGAACTACCAAGTCTTATAGCGAAGTAGAGAGAGAATTTTTCAATGGACCATGAGGTAGGTTCTTGTTGTCTTTGAAACTGTCAATTGAATGCTTGTCTGTGAAAAGGGCATACTGAATATACACGTCGAGGAATAGAACTCTGGTGTGTGGAGCCTTCCGATACCGCAACTGAAGGGGGGAGATGAATGGAAAGATAAGGGGCATATGGGTGCAAGGTTCGACGAGACTGTGAGGGAAGCTAAGAAAGAAAGTGGTCTTACAAGGGAAGGAGCAAGGTTTTGACAAAAGAAGAGGCATAGGACAAGGGAAGGTCCTGCTGCGATCGAAATGTAAGACTGCAAAGGAATACCACATGGGATGAAGTGACCCTACAATGCTAAAGAGGATGAACAAAACCAAACTACGCCTAGGATAGAGGCAAGATCAAACCCCAGTAGCAACGTTCCCACACCTTCGTGCACTACTCTGCATTCAGGAAGACACACAAGTTCCATGTTGACTTGTCCGATGTGCCAACAACATTCTAGTAGTAGATAAATGTTTGTAGGAAGAAGGACCAGGATGGCGAGAGACAAAAAAAAGTTACCTTTATTCCATGGAAATGGGACCGACGATCCCGAGTATTATTGGTTTCTATGCGAGGCAGTGTGGACTGTAAGACAAACTATTGACGATGATGTTAATAAGGGTCAATTGGCGACCACTCTTTGAGGTCGAGTGCTGGATTGGTAAATGAAATTCATACAAGTTCCTACGGGGACCCTTGCAAAAACATTGGATGAAGTCAAGAAAGGACTAATTGAAGAATTCATATATCCCAAATTTGAATCGCTGTATATTACCGAGTTAAAGGAAATCAAACAATTTCCTAATGAAACTGTTTGGGACTTTGACCAGATATTTAAGACACTAATAGAAAGATTCAGTTTCGACATGAGTGACGTTCAACACAAAAAATAGTTTATTGCACCATTGGTATCTCATATCTGGAAATCGCTAATGCGGTAGAAGATTGTGACAAAGAGCAAGACTCTAGACATCGTAAGGAAGATGGAGGCTTCACCTATTGGGGAAAGTGCAACTGGTATGAATCAGATTTAGGCACAACTGGTGAACTTGATGCTTTAGTTACAAGACATTAAGAGGGATAAGGAGAATCATGAATATCTTTGGTGCACTCGATGTCGTGCGGATGAACACACCAAAGATACTTTCCCTAAATTTTGAAATTATCTGCAATCTGGGGTGCCAAACTTGTTGAATTGCAACAGTGTACGATGGTATTGCATATGCCAAGTCTATGGGCATTAACATGAAGAATGTGGATACATGCAGAATATGGTGATGAAGCCGACAAACCTATATTGTTCATTTTGTCGATTTGTGGGACATGAAGATAAAGACTGTCGCACATATGACCTGCTTCAAGAAAGGACGTATGAATCCTACTATGTGAAAGGTGAAGATCACCACATAGTAAAACAATCACAGCCACAACCTTAGGTGGTATAATCTCTACCTCAACTGCCATATACATCATCACCTCAGCTGCAGTTTAGATCGTCACAGTCACAACTACAGTTTGTGTTGACGGCATAGTTCACACCGCAGCCACAATATAATCATATGTTGATGGCTCCGGTGTAGCAGCATTATGTTAAGGTAGCGCATTATGTCCAATAGCAACCGATTCCCCTACAGCAATAATTGACTTAGCCGTAGTACCCGTAATAAGGAGGATTTCGTGGAGGATTTTGAGGTCAAGAAGGAGGCTTTTATAGAGGAGGAGGACAAGGTCATGAACCTGTCTAGTATTACAATTGTGGGGTATTCATAAATTACTAGAGAGATTTCCCACAATTTCAATGTTCATGTATATACTACACTAGAATTGAGCATACTGTCGAGAACTTCCTACAACTAATCACAGGATGGGAGGAAGGAAATGTTCCTTAGTTGTAGACCCAGAACCAATTGAATCAGCTCTAGAACTAGAACTAGTTCCAGAACCAGGCTCAGAATAAAATTCCACTTTAGAATTATACTTGAATCAAGCGATGAACCTACCACTAAACCAGAATCCACCACTGAACTAGAACCCATCGGCGAACCATAATCAAGGATCGACAGTTGCGACGATCTCGGTAGAGCCCAGTATAGAGGATGTCGATGTTGCTATCGTCACCCACGGGGGTGCGACAACCAGAGAAGACTTGCCTCAACCACAAGTATGACTAGATGGAAAGTAGAAGGCACCATTTGACATCACTACTGAGCGAGATACATTCTTCGAAGCATGGGATGCAATCAAAAGAAATTCTGGTATGTCACTTATTTACGAAATGCCCTTTTCTTTTGATTCTTCACTAGAGGTAGGACCATCGTGACAGCATGGTACCTTGCATCATTTCTTTGAGAGTACCTGGCCAATATTGAGAATTTGTTGCACTGCCTAGGTAAGGAGAAGAAGGACTTGACGGTGAACTCTTTGCATAAGAAAAAGAAGGGAAAATAAATGTGCATGAACATTCATATAGGGGACTATGAAGTATATTCATTCATCCTAGATCTAGGCTCAAATTTGAATATATTGACAAAGCAGACATGGCATAAAATGGGGAGGCTAACATTGGGTTGGTCCCCTATGCAATGGATAATGGCTAATCAAGCCAAAGTATAACCGATCGGACATGTGTTGAATCTGGTTGTAGATGTTGAAGGCATGAAGACCTATGCTGATTTTGATGTGATTGAAGTTGTTGATGGTGGAGGCTCCTATCTAGTGTTGCTAGTGATTGCATGGGCCAATGATATTATTATAGTAATTAACTTCAAGAAGCAGATGATGACATTTGAAAACCATGACATCTGAGTCATCGCTCCTATGGATCCAAACGAAGGCCAGAGATATATTGAACTAGTGAAAGATGAAGTTGTCAAGGGATGGGATCATGCTTACAACATATCAAAATATTATATCCACTCAACTGCTGATGGAGAATTTGGTGGGCACAGCACTAGTTCTGCATCCTCTGATTTTGGCGATGTGTTAGAAAACTGGAAAAATCGCATGCACAAGGTATCATTTAGGAAGTGCATGTTGATCAAGCAGTCGTTGTGCCATGTCGCAATTTAAATTGTTGAATTTCCAATATACGTAGGGATACCTTAGTTCTCTGAGTTCTTAATGGCATTTGAAGAAAAGGTATCAGAACTACAACGATTGTTGGAGCTAATGGAAGCATTGAAGGCTACTCCAGTACGATGGTGGGAGACTCATAAAAATACAATTAATGGATGGGAACAGTGTTGATGGTTGATGACAGTGTGCTTCGGTGATGCAGAGATATATCATACTAGGAGCTACGACGGGCGAAATGATCCCAGTGGTCATTTGATGGAATGTTAGACTTTGTGGGAATCATGACCAAAGGATGAATGGGTCCATGCCTTTGTTGACACCTTGGATGAAATGCCAAGGTCATGGTATATATCAGTATATTTGCACAGAGAAATAACCACTTGAAAATATCTGACAATTTTCTTTACTCATACCTTTAGTTTTGTAGATTCCAATCTCGATGTCCATAATAGACTTCAGATCATTTGGGATGTGGTATTAAAGGTAGTACCAATCGCATATCCAGTGGATCCACATACGCACTGCCACATGCCATCAATGATGGAATGTTACAATGTGCTTGGCAGACCTAAGGATGACGATGAGCTACAGAATATCAATATTCTAGAAACAGAATGGAGTAGGGATGTCGCAGCACCAGATAAACTGAATGATCCCATGAATCAGTCACTAAAGGTTATAAAAGTTAACATTGGGATAAAGGAAAACCCAAAATTTTCCAGTGTTGGGGATTACTGGGATGAAGAGACCGTGGCAAAAATCATAGATCTGTTGCATGAATTACAAGATCTATTTCCAACCAAATTCTCTGAAATGAAAGGGATACTAGGTTATTTGGGAGAGATGAAGAGTCCATTAAAACCAGATGTGAAACCAGTAAGGAAGATGTCGTATCTCGTGAATCCGCGATACAAGGAAAGGGTTAAAGCTAAGATGGATAGGATGTTAGACACTGGAATAATTGATCCAGTCAAAGAATTGAAATGGATCAGTCCTATGGTAGTCCAAGACAAGAAAAAAGGTGAAGTTTGTATCTGTGTCGATATGAGAAAATTGAATGATTCCTGTATGCATCATCCATTTCTGACGCCATTCACAAATGAAGTGATGGAAGGAGTAGGAATCCATGAGATGTATTCTTTTATAGATGGATTCTATGGTTATCACTAGATTAGGAACGCAAAGGAGGATCAACATAAAACAACATTTGTTACTGAATGGGGTTACTTCCAATACACAGTGATACCTTTTGGGTTGAAGAATGCACTTGCCATATTCTCTCGGGTTGTTGTCACTGCATGCAAATATTCTATTCATAAGTTCCTTCAAGTTTATATGGATGATTGGACAATGTATAGTATGATTAGGGATCATCTGGAAAACCTGTGACTTATGCTGGAAAGATGTCAACAACATCAGATTGCGATGAAATCAAAGAAGTGTATTTTTTGTGCACCTTTTGTAATGTTGCTAGGTCACATTGTTTTCAAGCAAGGATTGTTGGTTGACCCTGCGAAGATAGCGCTCATTTTGAGCTTTCCATTTTTGACGAATGAAGATGATTAGGGAGAAAGTGGGGCACATCGGGTTTTGTCACAAATTCATTAGAAGGTATGTTGTGATTAATTCCCTATGGAGAAATTATTGAAGAAAGATGTTGCATTTTTATGGAGTAAAGAATGTCAAGGAAGCTTCGACGCACTAAAGGCCAAGATGGATTCGGCACCAATACTTGTGTTCCCATAATAGAACAAGGAGTTCCATGTCCACATTAATGGATCATATGTCGCGCTAGGAGTAGTGCTCGCGCATCCAGGTGAAGGATATCTTGATCACCCGATCGCTTTTACTAGTCGAAAGTTGTCAGTTGTTGAGAAAAATTATACAACCACAGAGAGAGAAGGTCTGGCGATGGTATATGCACTACAGAAATTCAGGACTCACCTCTTAGGACGTCACTTCAAGATGTTTACCACTACAACAAATCCTGGAATTAGCGTCCCATTTAGTGTCCCTTTTTAGTGTAATTTTTTTTTAAATTGAGTGGCCAAACTAGACGCTAAATGGGACGTGTCATGGACAAAACTTAAAGAATCTAAAAAAAAATATGTTTTTGCGTCCTAAATAGCATCGTTTATGGCGTCCAAAATAGCGTCTATTTTTTTGCTTCCAAAATAACCTCCAACTTTTCTTCCTAAATAACGTCCTTTTTTGCTTCCTAGAGAGCATCCGCTATTGCTTCCTAGAGAGTGCCTGGTTTTGCTTCCTAAATGGAATCCCCGTTAGCACCATTTTTGCATCCAAATTAGCATCCAATATTGCATCCATTTGTGCTACCACTTTAGCATCCCATTTTGCACCACGTTTTACTTCCAAATATGTGTCAATTTTCAGTTCCAAATTTGCACCAATTTTGCTTCCTTTTTTGCATTGTGTTTTGCTACCAAAATGGTGCCAAATTTTTCTTCTATTGTTTCACCATATTTTTCTTCCTATATAGAGTCATGTTTTGCATCCAAAGTAACATCTTATTTTTCTACCATATCAATGCCATGTTTGGCTTCATCATTAGAGCCAAGTGTTGCATCCTTTTTAATGTCTAGTTTTTCTTATCTATTTATTCCCACATTAGCACCATGTTTTTATACTACTTTAGAGCCCAATTTATCATCCATTTTTACTCCCACACTAGCGCCACATTTTTCTTCTCGTTTAACTCCTAGGATTTCTTCTTATTTTTCTTCCTTGTGAACGCCTAATTTAGCTTCTCATTTAGCATCCAATTTTGCCCCTTTGTTGGCCACTAGTTTAACTTCTACTTCGACTTCTACTTTCACATCCAAAATAGCATCAAAATTGACTTCCAACTTAGCGCAAATTTTTGCATCCAATGTTGCTTCTATATCTAGAACATAGTGGGCATCTGTTTTAGCTCATGTTTTTGTTTCCTTATTAGTGCCACATTAGACTTGTTATTTAACACCTACAACCATATCCAATTGTGTACTCTTATATTTATTATATCAAATTATTATAATTATTCATTCATTTCAATAGTTCTCATTTATCATTATTTCAGAGTTATTAAATAACATAATGAAACATTCAAATTAATTGTAGATACAATTATTGAGATTAATTGCATAGCATTTATGGATAAATTTTACAGAAGCATGCAACATTTATCAAAAATGGTAATATTAATTTTCCATTAAAAGATCATCAACAACTTCCAATATATATAAATATACAATATAATAATGATAACATCGGCATTATCTTTCATTCAAAATAAGTGAAATTATAAAACATCATCACATCAATAATCTATCATACAGATAACCGTATTAAGGTTAAAAGAACAATAGACAATATATAGTGAAAATATCAATATTACAAGAAATATTAAAAATCAAAATTATCAATAGTAATCCAAGTTTATATGTCTACAAATAAAAATCAAAATATATTATGAACTTGGATAATCACAAATCAAAATGACCCAAAATGTACTATGATCTTGGATAATCACAAAAATAACAATACCTGTCTAGTAGCATGGAGAAAGAAAAAAACATCCACAGTCTCAATAGTAGCATTAATGGCTACCATCATCCTCATCCTCATCCTAATCATTTATCCCAACATCAGATCCATCATCATTTGCATTTGATCCAATTGTATCATTATCAGTAATATCTCTCACTGGTACATCATTGGCAATATAATCAGTATCATTAGCTATGCCATCTTCACCGTTTTTCTACAAATACCAAGAAATAATCAATTTAAAACATTAGTCACAATTTCATTACATAATGCATATTTTGTGTTATATTGCAAATATTAGTGTGATCATTTATGCATTCTCATGAGTTTTCCAACCATGAATATAAACATCATATCATCAACAGATAGTAACCACACATATAAAGTGTATCTGCAACCATACATACACACACATGTACACCATACATTTTCATATCACAATAGAAGAAGACGTAGAGGCAAGGAACCAAACCTTGAAATGCCATTAGCTGACCCATGTAACTTGAGAAGAGAACAAGCCTACCCATATAAGTATCAACTTATAATGGCCCGTGACAACATCTAGAATGAATAAAATAAATTATGCTTTACAAGACAATACAATGTTTAGGCCAAATTCTTCTTCAAATATATGCTAACTACTTTTAGAGTTACTAAAGAAACATTGAACTTGAACTTTACCATCTTAAGTGAAAGTTGAAATTAACATGATTCTTTCTGAATCAAAACAAAACTATGAAAGTTGTCTAGTCTATCTTTTGTGAATGTTCAACTAATATGATTTTATTTAAAAAAAAAAAAGGCTGTCTTATCTAAACTTAATCAACAACAGTGAAGATGCTCGATTTTTAACGAGGATAAGCTAAAAGTTTGATCCACTTTATTTAATAATGCTTTACAACATTAAGGAATTTATCATAGTGGAATCAAAACAATACCAATTGAGACAAAAGGTGTGATAGTATACACCAACACATATAATACAAAACTACAAAACCAAGCAATCCTTTACCATTCATTCAAATTCCATTACAAATATGTTTATTCCTCATTAGGATTGTAGTGCAAACACACATGGAATTCATATTTTAACATCTTTGTAGATTTAATTACTTTGATTAGCATTTGCTACATGATTAATTTGTAGAGTTAATTACTTGTTCAACATTCCATTTGGGACATGAGTACATTGCCTAACTACAAAGTGGTCAAAGGAACTAGATGCATGTTGCAAGTTCCATCCATTTGCATTCCAAATTTGTGGGAGGGTGGTAATAAAAATCAAGATGATTTTATTTAGTACTACATGTTCAAGTCTATTATTATTCTTGTGTAACTACACTATCATTAAATACCACTTGTCTAGTTGTAAGAGATACCACCAATTATCATGCTCTACCACACCAAAAATGTAGTCAAAATCCATAATGATAATCCCATATGGTTCAAACAGTCACACTAAACCTACAACAGTTTCCATTTAAAGTGTTTGATAAAGATTCAAGGTAGATTGCAGTTGGCTAGCAAATATATCCCACACAAAGTCTGGAATCCCAATATTGGAGAAGGAAAACATACAACAGTAAATTAGTAGGATTGTAAGGAATTATAGGAGAAGAAGGTTGTGAGAAAAACCATGCCCAAAGTCAACCAAGGGAACAATTAACATTTTGATTGGGACATTACAGAGATGTATCCACTTTAACCACTTGGATTGCTTATACCCATCATATGTGCATAAATATAATTTAAGGAATCAATTCACCACCTCAGTTTGGCCATCTATCTACAGATGGAAAGTTGTACTCATTTTGAAGGATGTTCCTTGCAAGTTCCAGCTTGAAAACAACTCTTGCCAAAAATGAACTGTAAATTTAGAATCTTTAACGCAAATGATTAATTGACATGTGGTATGCAACTAGACAAATTTGAAGAATATTTCAACAATATAACTAGACAACTAGACAAAACGTAGTATTTAACAAAACAACTAGACAACTAGTATTAAGCAATTTTTTCTTCATTTGGTACATGATCAAATTCAAACAAAGTCTAAAATATATGTCATTTCTAAACTCAGGTGGTACGAAACTGAAGTACTTCAAGGCCACCATCGAAAGCATCCCAGCCATACAGGATGAGATAAGAAAACTTCGACATTAAGTTGAGGAGTATGCAAAGCAGTTTCCAACAATTGGATTTGAAAAATCATCCATGAAATATAAGGAATGAGAATACCTGTGCTGTGGACCAGTTCATGTCAGGATTTTGTTTACATAGTTCCAAAGCACATCACATCCCAGAATTCCTCTTAGTTCAACTTCCGATCTGTACTTTAACTAATACAAATGATCATAATCTAGCTTAAAGGGTGATGTAAGTTGTCAATCCTAATGTGTTGTACTAAAAAATTCTAAAACGCATAGTAGAGATTGCAAAATCTATGTTTATAAATTATGTCTACTTGTCCACATACTATGGAATTTTCTACGATCTATGCAATGCTTTCCATCTGGGTAAAACTCTATCATCCATGGAAAGATAGACATATTCCACCACATAACTATATTGCTTGGCAGGTAATTCCTACATCACATAGTGCTAGTATATTTTCCCAAATTGACAGATGTATGTACAACTCCTCACTCACCTACACCAAAAGCTTTTCCAATCTGAAAGCTGGATTTCAGGTTTAAATCCCCTGGTAATGTGAGCATTCTCCCTTATTCCTTTACTAACATCACTAATGGTTTCATTTTCATGTCTTGTGGGGCCTCTTCAGCTTGTGGTTATCATCTATGTGATGGCCATAATATTTTCAATTCTCAAGTCTTATGACTACAAATGCATATCCCTTGACTGGAATTTTGTTTTACATTAAAAATCTCCTCCTATGTAGCTCAGGTCTCTTGCAATGTGCACCAGTGCAGAACTATAGAAAAATAGTCCATAGTTTGTTCTAGAAGTGGACACATGATATGGTTTAGGGCCTAAATAGCCCTAAACGCCTCAACTATAATGGAAAACAACTCTCCACGTGTGGCAGTACAGTAGGATAATCCACATGGATTTTTAGAAACAGACACATGATGTATCTAAGGCTTGACTAGTCCTACAACTCCTCAACAAACTAATCCATACTTTGATAAAGCTGACCATGTTTTGTTCAGCAAAAACCTAGAGTCAGCTAAAGGAGAGAATCATGATTCAAAAAAGGCTCTATGTGAGGAAAAATAGGTACACGTAGTACAAAATTGCTGCAGTTCCTGGTTATCCACACAGTCATGGTCAATTTGTCTTTTTGTAATCAAGGTAATTTATTGTTCTAGAAAGCCACAAATTGGAGTAATAAAAAACTTGCAGCAATTCAGTGATACTCTTAGATCAAGGTGATTTCTTGGTGATACAAAGAGATTCTTGTCAGTTTATTAGTCTCTTGTATATGCATCGTTTATGTTCAACTTTAGGAGTGGGATGAACAACGGAATCCAAAGACTACATATTGAGGACCTTTTTAAGCCTTCAAATATCAATGATACCTCATCTATGGGCAAGCAAAAACATCATCAACTATTTTGGGAACATTTTAAGCATCTTTATGGTCAAACCTAGGCATGATGGTTATAATTGAGGGGACCTGGTGTAGATGTTATCATTGCAATTCTTGA
Organism: Pseudotsuga menziesii; assembly: GCA_001517045.1. Classification (NCBI taxonomy): domain Eukaryota; kingdom Viridiplantae; phylum Streptophyta; class Pinopsida; order Pinales; family Pinaceae; genus Pseudotsuga; species Pseudotsuga menziesii. The sequence goes on from LPNX010763824.1 coordinate 46,685, forward strand.
GGGGACCTGGTGTAGATGTTATCATTGCAATTCTTGAGAAATTTGCTTCAGTGGGCGACATGGGGTTAGAAGCCAAAGACAAGCTGGATAGTCTTGTTCCTATGGATATTGATTATGTATAGAAGCATAATGAAGGTGTTGGAACTAGTGGATTGTCTGTTGAAAATATGACTAATGAACGCTTTCTACAATTATGCATTTCACATGCCATGGTGTTTGTGCATCGGGCAATGGAAAATCTTGAAACTTGTAGAATATTTGTTGAGAAAAAGGGCATTGAAGCCCTTATGAGGTTCTTGACTCTTTTAAGTATTCCACTATCGTCAGAAGGGATGTCTGTAGTTGTGCACATGGTTGCAGTTTGCAAAACATTCACGCAACAACACTCATAACTTTTATCCACTTTTTCTGTTTGTGCTTGTTTGAAAGTATTGGTAGTTTGTGTTTTCTAGCCTTGAAATGTGCTTGAAACCTTGAGTTAAGTTTGAGTTTCTAATTAGTTCACTACATAGTTTTAGTGCATCATTTAATTCAAGTGCTAAAATGGAATTTTATAGATGTAACCTTGGAGATGCCATTCCATATATTATATTGATCAGTTAAATATTTATCATTATTATTATATTTAACATCAATTGACATGGACTACACACTGGATAAGACAAAATTCCATATTAAGGGAGTAGTTCTCTTTTCTGCTATGTTAGCCATCTTGCACCCTATATTAGTTGTCAAGACAAGAATTCAAGTGGCAGGAGCTGAATTAGCCCATATGAATGGTCTAGCAGTGTGCAAGCACACAGTAAAAGCAGATGGGGTCTCTAGTCTTTTTCGAGTTTTGGGAACATTAGTAGTAGGAACTATACCAGGCAGAGGTCTTTTCTTGACATCCCTAGAGGTCTAGACAGTACTATTAAGAGACTACAATTTGAGGTTACAAGTGTTGTGGAGTTGTTAGTAGAAAGCAGTATTGCGTCTTCAACATATGATGATGATAAAGGCCAAATTCCATATTCTCGGAGGTGTCGTATCAAGGCCTTACTCAAGGCACTGGGATCAACAACGTATGCCACAACAAGGCTTATAGGCTCAGAGGAGAGTGTAGGCTCAAAGGAGAGTACCTTTCCATCAAGCCTATCATTAATATTCTGTCATTCCCATAAGTTTGGTGGTGACATCTTCTCTTCAGCTATGACACTTATGAGTGAACTCATTCATAAAGATCCAACTTGTTTCTCAATGCTGCATGCAGCAGGTCTTACAATTGCCTTCTTGGATGCTATATCAAAAGATTTACTTCTTCCTTTCTCAAAAGCACTTTGCTACATCCCTAGTGGTCTTGATGCACTATGTCTCAACAATACAGGATTGCAGGCAGTGACTAAAAGAAATTATTTTCAGTTTCTTGTACATGTATTCACATAACGAAAGTATTTGCTAGCATTGAATGAAGGGGTTTCTCATTTGGGTAATTCGATGGAAGAGCTGATGCACCATGTCCCTTCTCTGAGGGGACCTGGTGTAGATGTTATCATTGCAATTCTTGAGAAAGTTTCTTCAGTGGGAAACATGGGGTTAGAGGCCAAAGACAAGTTGGATAGTCCTATTCCTATGGATACTAATTCTGAAGAGAAGCATAATGAAGTGTTTTGGAACTAGTGGATTGTCTATTGAAAATATGACTAATGAACGCTTTCTACAATTATGCATTTCACATGCCATGGTGTTTGTGCATCGGGCAATGGAAAATCCTGAAACTTGTAGAATATTTGTTGAGAAAAAGGGCATTGAAGCCCTTCTGAGGTTCTTGACTCTTTCAAGTATTCCACTATCATCAGAAGGGATGTTTGTATCTATGCACATGGTTGCAGTTTGCAAAGCATTCATGCAGTAACACTCAAAACTTTTATCCACTTTTTCTATTTGTGCTTGTTTGAAAGTATTGGTAGTTTGTGTTTTCTAGCCTTGAAAAGTGCTTGAAACCTTGAGTTAAGTTTGAGTTTCTACTTAGTTCATTACATAGTTTTAGTGCATCATTTAATTCAAGTGTTGAAATGGAATTTTATAGATCTATCCTTGGAGATGCCCTTCCATATATTATATTGATCAGTTAAATATTTATCATTGTTATTATATTTAACATCAATTGACATGGACTGCAGATTGGATAAGACAAAATTCCATCTTAAGGGAGCAGTTATCTCTTCTATTGTGTTCGCTATCTTGCACCCTATATCAGTTGTTAAGACACGAATTCAAGTGGTAGGAGCTGAGTTAGCCCATATGAATGGTCTAGCAGTGTGCAAGCATATAGTAAAAGCAAATGGGGTCTCTGGTATTTTTCGAGGTTTTGGAACATTAGTAGTAGGAACTATACTAGGAAGAGGGCTTTTCTTGACATCCCTAGAGGTATCAAAATCATCTATTCTGAAATCAACCAAAGACTTCGAAATACTAGAAGAGACACATGTAGCAATAGCTAAGGGTGCTGCAGGGTTAATATCATCTTTAATTTCTGAGAGTTACTTTGTGCCTCTTGATGTGGTAAGATGGTATGTCCTTCCTATTTCTCTCTTCTTCCACTCTATCATTGAATGCATTTTATCATTTCTCTTTTTGTGGCCCTCTCTCTATCTTCTGTTTTCCTTACCTATGGTCTACTATTGATTTAGGGACTGATGGAACCCTGAGAAATTATACTTGGTTCAGTTGCCATAGTTAATTAGTCTACCTTAGTTTAGATATATCACTATTTATGTTTAGAGAAAAAATTAAAATAGCTTGACCCAAAGAGTTTTTTTTGTTTATAGATGGAGTTCAAAAAGTTCCTAGTTCGTAAAGGAGCTCAAGACCAACTTCAAGAAACATTGATTTATTTTTTAGACTAAACCAATTAGCTACCTTATCCTATATTTGTAACTTTTTATGTTAAAACTGGAATATTTAGATCTACTATAAGAATTCACATAGACAGTTCTATCATTTGCATATGCAAATGGAAGTAGTCAATAGAGATAGCGAAATCACTAGAATCCAGTTGGCACAAGTCTTGTTTGGCCAAAGGGTCACACTGCGTGTGATTCAGCAAAGTCTCCAGGGTGGATTTGGCAATGACTCGGTGAATAGAAAAATACTAAAAATATACATTATTTTCAAAATTAGATATGAAATATTATACTTAATATTATGCAAAAATAACACATTTTGGAATCCCAAAATTGTATAACTAAGTACATGATACGTCAAAATTGCCATTGCCCATGACATGAATTTACCAACCACAATGAGCATCAACAAATTGTCCAATGTAAATCTGAAATCATGACATAAGACAGCTATCAACCTAGTATTGAGGGCTAACAAAAGGACTTCCTGTCCCTTCCACTGCCTCAGCAGTATGCTCCAAGTTCCAATTAAATCAATTCCTCTAATAATAATGACTTTGGTGCCTCATCACCATTATTATACTCTATCTCCTCTTGAGGCTCAAATCGGCTTTGAAAATCTGTACAAGTCATGCCTAAGCTCCCCTTCAGGCTCAAATCAGCTTTGAAAATATGTAGCAGTCATGCACAAGATCCCCTGAAAGCTTAAGTCAGCTAAGAAATTTTGTATAAGTCCTATCCTAGAAGAGGTAGTTTGTTGATGCTATGCTCTAGCTCAATTCATGATGCCCTAGTGTAAAATGCCAAAGCCCTAGTGTAAAACCCTACTCCAAAACACACTCTGAGAAAAGTTAAAATGTGAATGCAAATGGCCATTTTGGCCTTTTAAAACATAGGGACATTGTCTAACCTAGGTTTTCCTGTTAGACCTGTCCAAGTCTGCCTGAGACTTGGCAGGTCTGGTTGAGTCTTGTCAGATGTGTCTGGTTGATTCTAGTTGGGTCTGGTCTAAACCAACCTATTTTAGGATGGGTCTAGGTGGACTCAGATAGGTCCTGTGACCATGATAGATAGTAAAGAAACTCTAGAGTATCTTGGGACTAAATACTAATATCAACAAAGGCACTAAATTGATCATATCTAGCTGGGTCTGGTCTAGTTAGAACTTAGAAGACATTTGGACAAACATTTCACATCTTTTCATCTTTAAGATGATCTCTCTATTCATAGAATATTCATAGAATAACAAAAATGAAAACACATAATTTCCCTTCAGTTAAATAGCCTTTATGTTAGAATGAAAATTTATCAATACTAGCATTGATCTCAGTTTTATGCTTTGGACATGTAAAAACCTATGGCTGAGAAAAAGAAAGGTACCATGGTTATCTCAAAACATATAAAGGTTTCAATTAATCAGAGTCTATCATTTGCTTGTAAAATGATTTTTTTCATGCTGACGTGATGTGATGTGAAGCTTGGAAGAATTAATTTGGCTCTAGAAATTGGGGGAATACAATAATATGCATAAATCAACAAAATTGTAGCTGATAAAAAGATGACTTGTGTAACTCCTGTTGGCTAGACCATGACTAGTTGGAGTCATTTGGGCTAAGCCAGGGCTATTTGGAACAGCTAGGAAGTGTTTTTGAATCATTCTTGAAGAGCTCTATACTAATTTCCATATCTCAAATGTTTTGGTTTTGGAAACATGGGAGAGGGTTCAGGTTTTGGTGACAATGCTTCGATGTTGACAATTTGATGACCATTTCTTGGAGAACTTCTAAAAAAAAACTTTAATTATGTATCTTAATTTCTTAGGACAAGTTTATTATGAATTTTTCCATATCCGACTACTATTCAAGCAAACCCCTTTTTCAAAAACCTAGATAATGATGTACCACCGGGAAAACCATCAAATCTGAGAAAGAATGGTGCGTAATATAGAACCTGATATAGATTATCCTCGTAAATTTACTCCTAAAGGAAATACCAAAAGTATGAGAATAGTCTTACAGAAGTATGATAATAGCCTTAAAAATGGCAATGGAGAGCAACGTTAAGCCTTAAGGAAGTAAAAACAAGGCATTTAATCAAAGTGCAACTTCTATCAAAAAATGAAGATAATGTCACATATGCATGTTGAAATAGCTGAAAAAACCTGTTAACAAATTAAGTACCTAAAGTGAAATGATTGTAAACAAAAGAAAGCAACAGTGTTCTCAAGCTAAACAAAACACGTTTTATCAAATTTACCTGTCAGGAGTTACCTCAGAAAATTGTCTTGGAGGCCATGAAATAATCAAGTTGCTTACACAAATCAACAAACCTTCGTACTCAACTCCATTGGAAATAAATCCTGTGTCAATGCACCTGGATATCAAGCATTAACTTTAGAGGATTAAATATTTGATCGATAAACCATCTAACCAAATGTGCTATTTCCACAATATCAATGATCGAGACATACCCTTTTGCATCTACCTAATATGAAGAACTGACGTATCTATAGGAACAAGCATTCAGACCTAAACAAATGTAAGGATGTACCATAATTTTTGGCGTACGATACAAATTTCTAAACAATAATATTAGAGGCCTCTATCACTGACTTCCATTGGACATAAGCTAAATGATTCTATTTTCTACCAACCTTTACATACAAATTCCAGAGGAACTGAGTGTTGTGTGCCATATTTATGCTCCCACCTTTTGCAAACATGTCTATCAGGGAATTCACCAAAAGCACATTGAACTGATATCCACTTCTGGTTATTTTTTCATAGATCTCCTTACCCAATTCGAGAGCTGCCAGGTTGGCACATGCTGGGAGGATAGTGGTGAAGGTTTTTGAGTTTGGTTCCACACCTGCCAATTTCATTTGATGAAAAAGATGTAGAGCCTCCTTGCAATGCCCATTTTGCACAAATCTGGCAATCATGGTATTCCATGAAACCACATCTAATAGAGGAATTTCATTGAATAGCTTCAACACCTGGTGAACATACGTAGTATGTGTAAACCCTGCAATCATACCACTCCATAAGATGACATCTCGTACAGGAATTTTGTTGAAAAGTGTCAGGGCTTCACCTGTAATCCCGTTATGTGCAAACGATGTGATCATCACATTCCATGAGGCTACATCTCATTGAGGCGTTTCCATAAAGATTTTACGAGCTTCATACACAAGCCCATTCTGTCCAACTCCAGCAATCATTGAGCTCCATGAATCCATGTCACGTTAACGCATCTCTTTGAACAGTTTTGAGGCTTCATCAACAAGCCCATTCTGTAAAAAACCTGCAATCATCACATTACACGCGATGACGCTTATTTGTGGCATTTTCTGAAAGATATTTAGGACTTCATCGGCATGGCCCTTACATGCAAATCCTGTAATAATTGCATTCCATGAAAACACATCTTGTTGAGGAATTTCGTTGACAGTTTCAGGGCCTGGTCCACAAAACCATTATCTGCAATCATTGAATTCCATGAGACCGTGTTTCTCTAAGGAATTTCATTAAACAGTTTAAGGCACTCATCAACAAGCCCATTCTTTGTGTAGCCTGCAGCCATTATTGTCCAGGACACAATATCTCCTTGATGCATTTTATCAAACACTTCGTGTTCCTTCTTTGTAAACCCACATTTTGCATACATGAATAGGAGGGCACTCATCACAAAAACATTCGACTCATATCCACATCTTATTATATGTTGATGGATTTCCAGATCCTGCACAAGCGATGTAAGGTTGACTTAGGTTGGATGAACATAAGCAAAAGTGAATTGATTGGGTTGGACGCCTGTTTTTTTCATTTGGTGAAAGAGTGCCAATGCCTCCGCAGGATAAACTCCATGTTTTGTATAACCTGTAATCATGATAGTACAAGAGAAAACATTTTTCTCAAGAATTTGATCGAAAACTCTGCGAGCGTCCACCACATTTTCACACTTGACATACGCATTGACAAGGGTATTGCCTAAAACTATGCCTGCCATGAATCCCGTCTAATTGATATGAACATGGACTAATTTGGCCTTTAGTGAGGGTTTTCTCTTAATGCAACCCTGTAAGAGACACACACAGGTGTGAGAATTGTGGACATGGTTTCCTGTGATATTTAAAATGTGAAAATCCTCCTTCAAACGTCCCTCATTACAGAGTGCTGTGAGATGGTGGGATTAAGCATGACAAACATTAGCATTGTAGTGTGTTTGAATTTGAAAACTAATACTAGTGGAAACAATTGGAGTTGAAGGTAGTGAAAGATCGTCCCAATGAAAAAAATCATTTTTCTTACCAAAGCCTAAAGGTACTTGGAATTGAGTTCATTTCCATGACGGTGCTCCCGCCACTCACCACCAGTGATCAAATTTGAAGGGTGGGTATTAATTTCAAATGGTGGTGCTCCCGCCACTCACAAGTGATCAAATGTGAATGGTGGATATTAATTTCAAATGGAAAGGCATTTATTCTTGGAACCCATATATAAGTAATTGTATTTTAATTGATAAGTATAACTTACCTAAATCTTTCACCAAAAAATGTAAAAAATAAATATTGTTTTTTCAATTTTTTATAAATTTTAATAATTGAGCACTCCTTAATATTTTAATGAAAAAATAATCTATTTTTAAAAAAACTTGTTTTGAACGCATTAAGTTGTCATATGTGTATTATTAATTTTACACTTCAGTAACATAACAACTACTCTATTGTATTTTTTTTTAAGTTGGAGCACACTTCATTATACAAAAAAACTACTTAGACTATGTCCTAACCATGTTGAGGCATTATAGTGCAATCCAAGCTTGAGAGATCTAAGAATGATAAGGAATGGGCACCTAACATAAAATAATACATAACTCAGAAAACATAAAAAAAAATCCTACATACCAAGCAAGTTAGAAAAGCTAGCATAATCAGGGTCAGGGCATTAAAAATTTGTTTTTGACACTTGTCATGAAAGCATACATGTATGGGATGGAGGGGAAATTGAATCAAGCCTAAGTCAATTGCAAGGAAGTCAATTGAATCCTTGCAACTCATTGCATGTCTGAGTCTAAACAATCCACCTTTTAAATTGAACCAAAATACCAAAAGAAGTTTATTAATGGCTAGATTTGAGAAAGTCCTAAGTGTGAGTAATTAAAGGCTCGTGGCTCTAAAATTTGTTGTGTTTTGTACCAGTCCATGATTCAGTGAATCGACAGTCATAGGTAGTAATTTAAGTTATTTAATGAAAACATCTAACTGTTTTCCATGCCGATGTATGCCACTACCCTCTTTATTGTCTTACCAAAAGTCATGCTAATGAGGAAGAAGACCTAAAATTATGGACTTCACCTTCAAAGAATGCCTTGCAATCACATTGGTAAGGAGTGATAAGAATATCATAAATGTGTCAAATGTTAGTTGATATTGTTAATTAAAGACTTATATGGTAAATTTAATATAATACTTACTTATACTTGTCTCTTACTCTTTGCGTCTTGACACATTTAATATTTTATGGTTGTCTCTACGCCTTGACCCAATTCGTATTATAAGGGGAGGATGTGCATGCATAATAATCCTTAATTATGACTATGAGATGAGGATTTAAAGGGAAGAAGATGCAAAGACAAGTCATTTTTATATGTATTTTAGTGGCGTTGGGGACAAATGTTGTGAGAAACCATAATATTTGGAGGGACAGAGGGTGATTACATCACGATAATGCCACCCATCAAATTAAAGACTATTCTTGAGCCAACAATTGTTTTCATTTATTTACTAATAACCATTGTTTCTCCATATCATGTGCCCAATGACACTTCTCTATAGCAATGCATAAATAGACCTCTGCATAGTTTGTGATCCTAGCTACATGTCATTATTTGTATTTGCATGACATCGAGTGTTGTTTATAGTTGTCATGAGTCCATGATATTCATGCAAGAAATTAAGTCTTATAGAAAAGCACTCATCAAACCAACCTTTTGAATTTCATTTTTATTTGGATAAATATAGTTGGTATGACTTATAGCATTAGGTAGAATTGTAAAACATTCTTATACATGTATTATAAGGCCATCATAGTGATATGATTAATTCTAGTAATATGGTTAGCATTAACGTATCACACCCATCATTATAGCCTAGCAT
>LPNX010763824.1:56518-119645 GCA_001517045.1 Pseudotsuga menziesii
AATGATGGAATTATTTAGATTAATTATTTTTTTATGATTTATAAATGTTTCAAATTGTTGTGTAAAATAAGTAAATGTAGTTTAATTAGGAGGAGTATTGGTGGGTGAGAATGGGGTGGTATGAATAACAAAAGGTCGTAAGGCTGCAAAATAATGGTAGAGGTAAAAGGTTATTTGACTACTTGGTGAATCCATTGGAAGCCTTGGGTAAAATTTCATCTCTCCAATTTTTGTGCTTCTTTTTCGAGAGATTACACAGAAAAGTCTCTTCCTTTTGACTCTAGGTTATCTTAAGAAGAAGAAAACAACTTTAGTTTAAGTTACTATAGAAACTCAAACTTCATTCCAAGAGTTAATGTCATGAATAACTATGAAGACCCTTCTAGGGAAAAGGGGAAGGTATTATGAAAGCCCCTCATAACAATTTTTGCCTCTTTGTGGCTCTATGTATTTTGTTAATAGAAAAAAAATTACTTACAAAAAATACATAAATCACAAATCTTGGGAATTTTAGGTAACCTTCGAGTTCCATTGCTTTGTAAAACTATCTTCATAGTCTCTAAGAGCATCTAAAGTTTCAAGTCTTTAATATCAAGGAAATAATCCAGTTCCTTGACCCATTCATCTGGAGACACATAAACACGCATCCATGAACTCAATTTCCTTTGTTGTAACAAAATTGTGTGTCCTCATATATGTAGCAACGCAAGAAGTTCTCTAATTGCATGGACGCGGGGGGTTTGATTGGTTAGTAGAAATGAATTTGAACTTTTAGCTTGAACCTAGCCCTCTTCTACCTGGAAATGATATCAGTATTTGAAGTTCCTCAGGGTTCAGTCCCATTAGGTCTTGAATGGGGAAGGGATCCCAGTGGTCTATGTTGGTGTGGATATGAAAATATTTTTCCCTAGTTGAACCCTATAACTGAGATGTGTGTTAGGGGCGACTGGACACTTCTACAACACTTGAAATCATTGTAAAAATCTCAACCCTAAAATATTTTTTCACCCTGTAAATTGTTTCAACAATGACGCATACAATTCCAAAATCTTATTGGGGAAAATCTAGTAAAACCTTATTTTTGGAGGTTTCCCAGATTGGAACCTATTACGATCAATGGGTAAATAAAACCCTATTTTTCGAGGTTGCCTGATATGGAACATGTGATGCGATGAGATAGACAATTTATGACAAATATGCTCCATCAAACATTTAGGGATGAGAGTTTTTTTTTCAAGAGGAAATCGGATCCCATTTTGATGAGAGGAGTTTCATGAGGAAGTTTTAAAACTGCAATATAATTTATTTGAATAAAATATTTGTCAAATATTAATTCTTAAAAATAAATATTAAAATACAATAACACTTAAAATAAATATTGAAAAACAATACACTCAAATATTTTACAAACAGAAAAACCACATTAAACATTTTTCTAGACCTAATTTTCTTCCATTAAATCTAGTTTAAGATATATTTTATGAAATTAAAAACCAACATAACGGAAAATTTTCTTTTGTTAAATTCCTATGACATTTGTGAATTTGTTAAATTCATATGACATGGCCAACAATAAGTACTTCATCCTCCTTATCAATAATATCATCATCCTTATCAGCATTAAGTACATTCAAATCATCATCCTCATTATCATCATCATCGTTAGCACTAAGTATATATTCAACAAAATAATCGTCATCATTGTCATTATGGTCACTCTTATGCCATTAGTGTTCTTAATCACTCATCTCCATTAGGATTCATGTCATGTAATTTTTAAAGTAATTTATATATGTTGTCACAATCATTTCAATGATAATAGGGTCGTTTAGATGTCATTATAGACATTTAGGTTCCATCAGAATCAATTAGGATCCAAAAGTGCTACCACATGCATAATCATCATTGACATCCACATCGTCATCATCATCATACAATAAATCAACATCATTGTCGTCGTCTTAGTCATCATTAATAAAAGTGCGATAATAATGAGTAAGGAGCCAACTACCTCACAAGAATGGATGATATAGTCTTATACTTATCAAATCATATCCATACGCTCCATTATAATTATCATAATGCATCATCGTCATGTTGTTAGGGCCAATCAGATGAAATTAGGTTCTATCAAATGTTGTTGGGGACACTCAAATGCCATTAGATCAATTTAGGTGGCATTAAGGTAATTTACCCGTCATTAGGATTAATCAAGATCCAAAAGTGCCATGATTACAATAATTTAGGTTCCACTATGATAAATAAATATCCAAAAGTATTATCACATGAATCATGATCAATGGAATTAACATTGATATATCTGACGTTATGTCGGACGTTTTCCGAACACAATTCCTAGCTCTAAACCTAGTGCAATTCCTTGTGCGGTTCCTTTCGAAATTTCTGGCATTATTCTAGGTGCTATACCTGGCGCTATGTTGGATGTTTCTAGGTGAAATTCCTAGCTCTATACTTGGTGCTATGTTGGATGTTTTTCATGCTGAAATTCATGGTGCAATTCTTGTTGCTAACCCTAGATTAATATATGGTGTTATGATATTCCGGGCGTTTTTTTGGAGGCTATTCTGGGCATTATATGGGATGGTTTTTTGGACGTTAATTGGGATGTTAATTGGGATGATAATTGTGATGCTAATTGGGATGCTAATTGGGACGTTAATTGGGATGCTAATTAGCCTCCAAAATAGCACCAACTTTTAAAAAGGGACGCTAATTGGGATGCTAATTGGGACGCTAATTGAGACGATAATTGGGACGCTAATTGGGACGCTAATTGGGACGTTAATTGGGATGCTAATTAGCATCCAAAATAGCACCAATTTTTAAAAAGGGATGAAAATAACGCCATTAAAAGCACCATCCCGTGGAAAAGCGTCTTCTTTGTCCAAAAAATGATGAAAAATACACTAAAAGTGACAAAGGATGCTAAAAAGGAAGCTAAAAGAGACGCTAATCACCGGGTTTTGTTGTAGTGTATAGACCATTCTGCTTTGAAGTACCTAGTCAATAATCCTGTGTTGGTGGGAAAGATATGCCATTGGCTACTTCTATTTCAGAAGTTTGATTTTGAAATAATTGTGAAGTCGGGTCACTTGAATGTTGGCCCTAATCATTTGTCCCGAATTGAAACAGGTGAGGAGACCACCAACATTGAAGAAGAATTTCCTGACGCACAGTTTTTCAAATTTAACATGGCAGATGACTACTAAATATTTTGATTTCCAATTGATTGTTGGACACCTATATAAGCTTGGACTAGATGAAATTTTGTGGCACTATGTCCTATCGCATGAACAAGGGCAAATTTTGGTAGAAGCACATGAAGGAGTCGTTGGGGGACACTATGACGGTTGCGCTACTACAAGAAAGGATCTTCGCGCAGAGCTCTGGTGGCCCACTTTACATAATGATGCGACGGATTATGCTTGGACCTGCTATGTGTGTCAACACACTAGAAAATCGTCGCGACGGGATGAGATGCCAATTCTAAAGTAACCTTACAACCTTTTGATAAATGGGTTGTGTATTTTGTGGGTCCAATCAACCCACCTGGGAAGAGAACTAGTGCACGGTATATAATCACAGCAACATACTATCTAATGAGGTGAGTGGAGGCTGCACCAGTCGTGGATTGCATTGCTATGACAACAACAAGGTTCCTATTTGATAATATTGTGACATAGTTTGGATGCCCAAGGATATTGATGAGTGACTAGGAAAGTCACTTCATCAACCATACAGTTCATGTATTGATAGAGGAATTGCAAATACAACACAAGAAAAGTACCCCATATCATCCACAAGAGGATGGAACTGTAGAAGAATTCAACAAGATCTTAAAGCATGTGCTTACAAGGTTATGCAATGCTAACCATGATGACTGTGATTTGAGTATTCCAGCAGTATTGTGGGCATATTGCACCACTTGCAAGAGATTTACGGGACAAACATCATTCAAATTGGTGTATGGGAAAGAGGCGGTTATGCCTATGGAGTGCATTGTTCCCAGTCTGTGCATTGCAACAGCGACGGGAATGGATGATGAAGAAGCACTAGAGGAGCATGCGGCATAGTTGATACAACTTAAAGAGGACCGATTTGTTGTAGGGTTCCATCAGCGCGTCGAGAAGGATCGACAGAAGGCTTGGCATGATCGCCACATAAAGAATAAGCAGTTTTAGCAAGGAAATTTGGTGTTGTTATATGACAACAAGTTCATGAAGCACTGAGGTAAGTTACATATGCACTGTCTAGGTCCATATATTGTTAATTTCATTACCTTTGGGGTAGTAGTTCAACTACAGAAATTAGATGGAGAGGTGCTGCCAAAACTGGTGAATGGTAGCCGACTAAGGCCCTATAGGATAAGGTCAGAATCACGTAATGCTTGAGGTACCACGGAATGAAAAAAAATGGGGGATAGATAAATTGAAGAAGGGCGTGCCAGGTGGAAGTGGCTATGCAAGAATAAGAGTTATTCGTGCAGTTAGGATGAAAGGCCGCAACAGCTGCAGACCTGTGACTTAGTCAAATCAGCAATATATGAAGACGGTTAAAAGTAGTTAACCAACGACACTCGTTGAAGTGACACACATTTATGGCCAATTCAATCATTGGATTGATAGGATCACTGATGGATTTGGGTCGTTAATACCTGATTTGGTCATGATGACCGTTTTTTATTTAGTAATGATGAGGATGGATCGAATTGATGCTATAAGAAGGTGCTCGATAGGTGTTGGAAGTACCATTTTGCTAAGATTGAGTTGTACAATTGTAGAGCTAAGTAAGTCATAGAGCAGTTGAGTGAATTGTGTGAGTTGCTGAGAGGGTGCATGACTGTCACAAACTTGCGGGGTATTGGTGCGGCATGCAGAGCACCCCAGACATTGTGGATATTTTGAGTGAGCGGGAGTCACCGATTAGACCAACCACCATTGTTGAAGAAGTCACCAGCATTCCCGTTGGATCATCATTGGTGCCGAAGAAGAAGTGACTGAGAGGAGGATATGTGGCATCCGAAAAGACCAAAAATTCAAGATTGGTTTGACTAGAAGCTACGAGAATTTGCTGAAGCAAAAAATCCAAACCTTGGAGTGAGGAAGGATAAGTGGTTGGAGAGATACATACTCGACGGTCCACACAAATACTTTTTCTTTGAACTTCCCATCATATTGTACGAGTGGCTAGCTTGATTCACATATAAGAAGACAAATTTCCAAGGAGGAGAACCAACGTCTTGGACCCCTGATTTGATCTAGGAGTTGCAGGAGACCGAAAACAAGGCATAGTGGGCTGTTGAAGTTTGGATGGATAGTATTATGGAAGGATTATCACCGAGTTCATGGTCGACACTACCAAGTATTACAACAAAGTAGAGAGATAATTTTTCAACGGACCATGAGATAGGTTCTTGTTGTCTTTGCAACTATCAGTTAAGATGCTTGTCTGTGAAAAGGGCATACTGAAGATGCACCTTGAGTAGTAGAACTCTGGTGTGTAGAGGATGTGGATACCGTGACCTAAGGTGGGAGACAAATTGAAATATAAGGGGTATATGTGTGCAAGTTTTGACGAGACTATGAGGGAAGCTGAGGAAGAAAGTGGTATTACAAGGGGAGGAGTAAGGTTTTGACAAGAGAAGAGGCAAAGGACAAGGGAAGTTCCTATGCGATCGAAATGCAATATCACGAAGGAATAACACATGGGACGAAGATACCCTACAGTGACAAAGAGGATGACCAGACCCAGACTATGCCCTGGATAGAGGCAAGATCAAACCCCATTTAGAAAGACACACACGTTTCACATCGACTTATCCGACGTGCCAACAACATTCTAGTAGTAGATCAGTGTCTATAGGAAGAAGGCCCAGGATGGAGGGTGAAGACACAAAGTTACCTTTGTTCCATGGAAACAGGACCGAAGATCTCGAGCGGTATTGGTTTCTATGCGAGGTAGTCTGGGTTGTCAGACAAACTACTAACGATGATTTCGAGAAGGTTTAATTTGCGACCACTCTTTGTGGTCGCGCACTAGATTGTTACATAAAAATCATACAAGTTCCTACGAGGACCCCTGTAAAAACATTGGATGAAGTTAGAAAAGGACTAATTGAAGAATTCAGAAAGCCGAAGTCTAAAGCACAGTATATTACCGAGTTAAAGGAGATTCAATGATTTCCTAATGAAATTGTTTGGGACTTTGACCAGAGATTTAAGACACTAATGGAAAGACTCAGTTTCGACATGAGCAACGTTCAAAACAAAGAATCATTGGTATCTCATATCCGGCAACCACTAATGCAGTAGAAGATCACAATATAGAGAAAGGCTCTGGAGATCACAATGAAGTTGGAGGCTTCACCTATTGGGGAAAGTGAAGCTGGTATGATTCAGATTCAGGCACAGCTAGCAAAATTGATGCTTCCATTACAATACATTAAGAAGGGGAAATAGAATCGCAAATATCTTTGGTGCACTTGATGTCGCGCGGATCGACTCACCAAAGATACTTTCCCCGACTTCTGAAATTATCTGCTATCTAGGGTACCGAACCCACTGAGTTGCAGCAATGTAATGTGGTGCCACATATTCCAAGTCTATGGACATTGACATGAATAATGTGGATACATGTAGAAGATGGTGATGAATCCAAAAAACCTATATTTCTCATTTTGTTGATCTATTGGACATGAAGATAAAAACTGTCGCGCATATGACCTGCTTCAGGAAAGGATGTATGACTCCTACTATGTGAAAGGTGAAGATCATTGTATAGTAGAGAAATCATAGTTGTAGCCTCAGGTGTTACAATAACTACCTGATAAACTGTAGTATACACCACCACCTCAAATGCAATTTATACTGTCGCAATCACACCTGCAGTTTTCTCCACAGCCACAGTTCACACCACAACTACAGTATGATGAGATTTCGATGGCTCCACCATAGCAGAAGTATGTTCATGAAATGAATTATTTCCAATAGTAGTCAAATCCCACACAATATCAATTGTATCAGTCGTAGTACCAGCAGCAAAGAGGATTCCACGGAGGATTTCGGTGAAGAGGAGGCTTTGGTAGAGGAGGAGGACGAGGTCGCGGACCTATCCATTTTTACAATTGTGGGGTATTCGGACATCACTAGAGATATTTCCCATAATTGCAATGTTCATGTACATATTGCACTACAATTGATCATACTATCGAGAACTGCACACAACTAATCGCAAGATGGAAGGAAAGAAATTTTCATCAGTTGCAAAACTAGAACCAGTTGAATCAGCTACATAACCAGAATCAGTTGCAGATATAGGCTCAAAATCAAATTCCACTTCAAAATCAGACTGTGAATCAACCAATGAACCCAATGCTAAGTCAAAATCCTCCACTAAACTAGAACCCACTAGTGAACCCGCATCAAGGATCAACAGTTGCGACGATATCAGCAAATCCTAGAACAGAGGATGTCGATGTTGCTATCATCACCCGTGGGGGTGCAACAACCGAAGAAGATGGACCTCAGCTGTAGGTCCAACTAAATGGAAAGAAGAAGGAAACATTTCACATCACTACTAAGTGATATACATTCTTAGAAGCACGGGATGCGATCAAAATAAATCTGGATAAGTCACTCGTTTACGAAATGCCCTTTGCTTTTGATTCTTCACTAGAGGCAGGACCATCGTGGAAGCATGGTACCTTTCTGCACTTCTTTGAGAGTTTCTTATCGCTGGAAGGACATCCCAATTCTCTAGCCAAGATTGAGAATTTGTTGCACCTCCTGGGTAAGTAGCAGAAGGAATCCTCAGTGAGCTCTTTGCATAAGAAAAATACGGGCAAAGAAATGTGCATGAACATTCAGATAGGGGGCTATGAAGTAGATTCAATCCTCCTCGATCTATGCTCAGATGTGAATATCTTGACAAAGAATACATGGCAGAAAATTGGGAGGTCAACATTGGGTTGGTACCCTATGCAGTTGCGATTGGGTAATCAGGACAAAGTACAACCAATCAGATGCTTGTTGAATCTGGTCATGGATGTTGAAGTTATAAAGACCTACACTGATTTCGATGTGATTGAAGTTGTTGATGGTGGAGGCTCCTATCCTGCATTGATGGGGATTGGATGGGCCAGTGATAGTGTGGTAGTAATTAACTTCAAGAAGCAGATGATGACATTTTAAAACCATTAAATCTGATTCATCGCTCCTATGGATCCAAACAAAGGACGGAGATATATTGAACCAGTGAAAGATGAAGTTGTTAGGGGATGGGATCATGCGTACAACATCTCAAAATATTATATCCACCTGACTGCTGATGGATAACTTGGTTGGTGCAGTGCTAGTTACACGTCCTCTGATTCTGATGATGCGTTAGAAAAGTGGAAAAATTAAACGCACGAGGTATCATTTAGGAAGTGCGGTTTGATCACGCAGTCATTGTGCCATGTCACAACTGAAATTGTTGAAATTCCAATCTATGAGGGGCTACGTGAGTTTTCCAAGTTCTTAATGACGTTTGAAGAAAAGGTATCAGAATAGCAACAATTGTTGGCACTAGAGGAAGAATTGAAGGATAATCTAGCAGGATGGTGGGCAACTCATAAAAACAAAATTAATGGATGGGCGCAGTGTCGATGGTTGATAAGAGTGCGCTTCGGTGATACAGAGATATATCATACTGGGAGGTGTGATGGTAAAAATGACCCTAGTGTTCATTTGATGGAATGTCAGAGTTTGTGGGAATCGCAACTTAAGGATGAATGGTTACATGCCTTTGTTCACTCACACCTTGGAAGAAATTCCAAGGTCATGGTATATATCAGCAGCATTGCGCAGAGAAATAACCACTTGGGAAGAGCTAGCAATTTAATTTACTCATACCTTTAGTTTCACAGATTCCAATCCCGATGTCCACCATACACTTCAAATCATCCAGGATGTGGTATTAAAGGTAGTACCAGTCGCATATCCAGTGGATCCACATGCACATTGCCACATGTCGCGATGATGGAATGTTACAATGTGTCTGGCAGACCTTAGGATGATGATGAGTTATGGAATATCAATATTTCAGAAATAGAAGGGAGTAGGGATGTCGCAGCACCAGATATATTGACTGATCCCATGAATCAGTCGTTGAAGATTATAAAATTTAACCTTGGGACAGAGGAAAACCCAAAATTTGTTAGTGTTGGTGATTACTGGGATGAAGAGACCATGGAAAATATCACGAATCTACTGCATGAATTTCAAGATCTGTTTCCAAAAAAATTATCTAAAATGAAAGGGATACAGGGTGATTTGGGAGAGATGAAAATTCCATTAAAACCAGATGCGAAACCAGTAAGGCAGAGGCTGTATTGCTTGAATCTGCAATACAAGGAAAGGGTTAAAGTTGAGTTGGGTAGGATGTTGGACGCTAGAATAATTGATCCAGTCGAAGAATCATAATGGATCAATCCTATTGTAGTCCAAGACAAGAAAACAGGTGAAGTTTGGATATGTGTCGATCTGAGCAAATTGAATGATGCCTGTATGCATGATCATTTCCAACGGCATTCATAGATGAATTGATGGAAGGAATAGGCAGCCAAGAGATGTATTATGTCACAGATGGATTCTCTAGTTATCACCAGATTAGGATCGCAAATGAGGATCGGCATAAAACAACATTTGTTACTAAATGGGGTTGCTTCCAATACACAATGATGCCTTTTGGGTTGAATAATGCACTTGCGATATCCTCCTGGGTTGTTGTCATTGCATTCAAAGATTTTATTCATAAGTTCCTTCAATTTTATATGAAATATTGGACATTGTATGGATTGATTAGGGATCATATGGAAAACTTGCAACTGATGCTAGAAAGATGTCAACAACATTAGATTGTGCTGAAGTCAAAGAAGTGTATTTTTTGTGCACCTTTTGGAATGGTTCTAGGTCACATTGTTTACAAGAAAGGATTGTTGGTTGACCTTGCGAAGATAACACTCATTTTGAGCTTGCCACCACCGATGAATAATAAGATGCTTAGGGAGACACTGTGGCACACTGGTTATTATCACAAATTCCTCATAGGGTATGTTGCGATTATTTCCCCTATGGAGAAACTATTGAAGAAAGATGCTACATTTGTATGGAGTCAAGAATTTCAAGGAAGCTTCGACACACTGGAGGTTAAGATGGATTTAGCACCAATACTTGTGTTCCCATACTCGAACAAGGAGTTACATGTACACGTCGATGCACCATGTGTCATGCTGGGAGTAGTGCTCGCGCAGCCAGGTGAAGGAGATCTTAATAACCCGATTTCTTTCGCTGGTCGAAAGTTGTCATTTGCTGAGAAAGGTTATGCAACCACAGAGAGAGAAGGTCTGGCGATGGTATATGCACTCCAGAAATTTAGGCATTATATTTTAAGCGGTGTTGGAATATCATAAACCCACTCATAAAATAATTAATCATTATTAGATTAATTTCCTACCCACTACCTTAGATAGTTGGCATCCACTTGCACCTTAGAGTCAACACTTTCCATCTATATCCCAGTAATGATTTATTTCTGATTCTGGGTTGATATTGACCACTTTATGGCCATATAGAATTGGTAAATGTGCTTTACATCAGATTATGCTTTATTCTGCTTTATCTGCTTTATCCTACTTTTCTGTGGATAAGGCAAAGCTAGTCAACTAGGAAACTGGTAGCTTTTGTTGCCAACCCATCCTCCATTATTTTATCTCCATATTCTAGGATTAGCAAGTATTTCCTTCACTCATCATCACTCACACATGCTATTTCTAATTCGTGAGGTGCTTGGTATATTAGGAAAGTGCTTTATCCAACTATGGGGTTTATCATAATTAGCATGCCTGCTTTATCAGCTAACTTGAGTTGTCTTCTAGAAACTCCTTTTTCATTTATAAGGACGTATTACCTATGTAATAATATCAATTATCATTTATTGATGATTCATTAAAGTTTGTTCATTAATTCTTCTTCTTCTCTCCTTATGCTAATTCTATATAGTTCTCTGTGAGGTTAATTTTGTGCCTAGATCCCTAGCTTCTTTATGAAATTCCTTATGCAATCAAGGCTTTATAATTTCTACATGGTATCAAAGCTGAGGATATCAAAGCTCTACATGATATCATATCTTTGAGATTTCATTAATTAATCCTCCTTTTTCATATTTACAGTTTTATTTTGCAGGTTCAACTTCGAATGGATTCAAGAGTATCAGTTCCTCTTCTTTCTCCATTCACAAGCTATTCAGAGTGGAAATTGAATATGATTTCATATCTAAAGAGACAAAGTATCTATGAGATATCTATTGGAGTAGGTGAATATTCTTATGAAGAGACAAGTGACTGGTTGAATGACTGTGATAGAGCAATTGGAGTTGTTTTTATAACTATCTCTCCAAGCATGCACTACCTTATTGATTCTATTGAATACCCAAAGGATCTCTGGACAACATTGGATAGAGTTTTGGGAAAGGACAATGAGGATCCTTCTAGCTATGTGGAGAGTGCCTCTAGTTCCTCAATGATTTCTCTCTCTCAAGATGTCTCAGCCTCTACAATCTATGATGAAGTTTATCATGAAGAAGAATTTTCTCATATAGTTCTTGTTGCTACTATTGTCTTTAATTCGAATGCTTCCTCCTTCAATCAAGAAGTAAATATTGAAGAGCCATGATTTTCTGTGTCTCTTGAAGTAGAAGATCTTGATTCATCTTCTTATGATATTGTTGATGAAAAATAAGTGGCTAATGGAGTTGTTATTTCTACTAATGATTCACTCACACATTCAGTGTTCTCTATGTCTTCTATCATGGATTCTAAGATCCATATGCCAGACCTATCACACTTTGTGCATGCCTCACTTCTTGATGGTGCGCAACCCAGTGACTTCCAATATGTTTGCTTAGCCAAATCAAGTTCTTTTAGTGTATTACCACTTACCATACTTGATCCCATGTGCTTCTACAGCTCCTCCTTTGTTCTTGGCACTCATTCTCAGAGCCTCCTTGAAGATTTTGAATATCACTATCTTTCCTCCTCTCATACTTCTACCATAGAGGACCCTTTACCAGTATATTACCATGAGTCTACCATTGTGCTTATTTGTGATCTCTTGGATTCTTTGGAAGCTAGATCAACCCATGGAGCCCATGCATTTGCACTCTTTGATCCTATGCCTTCTCTATGTTCCTACAAGATCACTTGCACACATCCCCTCTGTGTAAATGAAGATGGAGACATTATACATTTGCTTGGACAGTTATTTCACCTATATGGAGCTCATTTCATCTCTACTATTTCAAATTTCAAGTCATCTCATCATCTTGGAGCTGATTACAAGTCTCAAGATCCTTCAGTATTTCCTTCACATCATTGGATCTCAGTTGTTCTACATGGTCCTAGTATCCATATTGCAATTATTTAATGTTTTTTATTCAGGTGAGAAGATTTTTCTTCTTCCCAAGAAGAAGATTCCTCTATACATCAGCATTTAGTTTGGAGCAGCTGCAACACCAGCAGTTCAACATTTTTGGTATTGCTTTTCATGTCCTTTCTTGAGGGAGGATTTTCCCCTTGAGGTTTTGCCTCTTTCCTCATTTCTTTGGACAAGATAAATTGTAAAAGGGTGACCATATCCTTTTTGTTAGGCCCTATATGCATATATATTTCTGATTAGTTCAGGGATATCATCATAAAGTCAGGCTTAAAGGGGGGTGTTGGAATATCATAAACCCACTCATAAAATAATTAATCATTATTTGATTAATTTCCTGCCCACTAGCTTAGATAGTTGGCATCCACTTGCACCTTAGAGTCAACACTTTCCATCTATATTCCGGGAATGATTTATTTCTTATTTTGGGTTGATATTGACCACTTTATGGCCATCTAGAATTGGTAACTGCACTTTATAGAAGATTCTTCTTTATTCTGCTTTCTCCTGCTTTTCTATGGATAAGGTAAAGCTAGTAAACTAGGAAACTGGAAGCTTTTGTTACCAACCCATCCTCCATTATTTTCTCTCCATATTCTAGGATTAACAAGTATTTCCTTCACTCATCATCACTCACACATTCTATTCCTAATTCGTGAGGTGCTTGGTAGATTAGGAAAGTGCTTTAGCCAACTATGGGGTTTATCTTAATTAGTAAGCTTGCTTTATGAGCTAGCTTGAGTTGTCTTCTAGCAACTCCTTTTTCCTTTATAAGGATGTATTACCTATGTAATAATATCAATTATCATTTATTGATCATTCATCAATGTGTGTTCATTGATTCTTCTTCTTCTCTACAATTCTCTATGAGGTTAATTGTGTGCCTAGATCCTTAGCTTGTTTATGAAATTCCTTGTGCCATCAAGGCTTAATAATTTCCACAAGCAGTCACTTCAAGATGTTTACATACCATTCTGCTTCGAAGTACCTAGTCAATAAGCCTCTGTTGGGGGGGAGATATGTCGTTGGCTACTTCTCTTTCAGGAGTTTGATTTTGAAATAATTTAGAAGACAAGTTACTTGAATGTTGGCCCTGATCATTTTCCCTGAATTGAGATAGGAGAGGATCCCACCAATATTGAATAATAATTGCTTGATGCGAAGTTGTTCAGATTCAACATGGCATATGACTACTATGCTCAAATAATCCAATTTTTGGTGACGCGAATCTCACCGGAGGAATTTTCAACAAGTTGGAAGAAGCAGTTGATGGTTAAAGCTTATGATTTCCTATTGATTGTTGGACACCTATATAAGCTTGGACCAAGTGAAATTTTGCAGTGCTCTATCCTACTGTGTGAACATGGGCAGATTTTTGCAGAAGCACATGTGGGAGTCGCTGGGGGACACTATGACGATCGTGCTACTGCAAGAAAGGTTATTCATGCAGGACTCTGGTGGCCCACTTTACATAATGATGCGATGGATTATGCATGTACTTGCGATGTGTGTCAACGCACTAGAAAATCGTCGTGGCGAGATGATATACCACTAGTGCCGCAAGTAACCTTACAACCTTTTGATAAATGGGTCATGGATTTTGTGGGTCCAATCAACCCACCTAGGAAGAGAACTAGTGTGTGGTATATAATAATAGCAACAGACTACCTAACGAAGTCAGCGGAGGCTACACCAGTCATGGATTACACCACCGCAACAACAACAAGGTTCCTATTTGATAATATTGTGACACGGTTTGGATGCCCAAGGATATTGATGAGTGAATAGGGCAGTCACTTCATCAACCACACAGTTTGCTCACTGATAGAGGAATTGAAAATACAACACAAGAAAATTACCCCATATCATCCATAGGCGAATGGAACTTTAGAAGCATTCAACAAGATATTAGAGCATGCGCTTACAAAGGTAAGTAATGCTAACCATGATGACTAGGATTTGAAGAATCTTGTAGTATTGTGGGCATATCACACCACTTGTAAGAGATTGACGAGACATATTGAAATTGGTGTATGGGAAAGAGGCGGTTATTCCTATGGAGTACATTGTTCCCAGTCTGTGCATTGCAGCAACGACGTGCATGGATGATGAAACAACACTAGAGGAGCATCTGGCACAGTTGATCCATCTCGAAGAGGACCACTTTGTTGTAGGGTTCCATCAGCGCGTCAATAAGGATCAACAGAAGGCTTGGCATGATCTCCACATAAATAACAAGTAGTTTCAACAAGGCGATTTGGTGTTGTTATACGACAACAAGTTCATGAAGCATCCAGGTAAGTTAGAGATGCACTGGCTGGGTCCATATCTTGTTGATTCCATTACTTATGGGGGGGTAGTTCAACTACAATATTTGATGGAGAGGTGCTTCCAAAAATGGTGAATGGTAGCCAACTGAGGCCCTAAAGGATAGGGCCGAAATGGTGTAATGATTGAGGCACTACGCAATAGAAAAAAAGGGGGGGATAGATAGACAGAAGAAGGGCATTCCAGGCAGAAGTGGTTGCACAAGAATAAGATTTAATCATGCAATTAGGATGAAAGACCATGACAGCTGTAGGCTTACAACTTAGTCAAATCAGCAATAAATGAATACAGTTAAAAGTAGTTAACCAGTGGCACTTGTTGAAGAGACACGCATTTATGGTCAATCCAACCATTGTATTGATAGGATCGTTGATGGATTCGAGTCGTTAATCACTGATCTGGTCATGATGACCGCATTTGATTTAGTAATGATGAGGATGGATCAACTTGATGATTTAAGAATGTGCCTGATAGGTGTTGGAAGCACCATTGTGCTAAGATTGAGTTGGATTATTATAGAGATAAGTAAGTCATAGAGTGATCGAGTGAATTGTGTGAGTTGTCAAGAGGGTGCGTGATTGTCACAAACTTGCATGGAATTGGTGCAGCATGCAGAGCACCCCTAACACTGTGGATATTTCGAGTGAGCGGGAGTCAATGATTATACCAACCACCATTGTTGAAGAAGTCTCCAGCATGCCCATTATATCATCATCGGTGCTGAAGAAGAAGTGGTAGGTGCAAAAGCCTATCTCTCTAGCATCGCAGAAGAGGTAGACAAGAACATCAGTAAGCGCATAGGAAGACACAACCGCATAGACAAGGATATCTAGCTCTGGTGATGTAGAGTCAGCAGTTTGAACTGGGGTCTCCATTAAGGACATACCAGGATACATCGCTCCCACTCAACCTGGTGCGCAGCCTCAGCGACTAACCAAGAATCAGAAGTATCAATCGAGGATGCCATTGATGTCGAAAGGGATGGTGTGCAAAAAATATATTGTACCAGCATTAGTTAGGATGAAGTACTATGAACACGACTTGCTCTCATTATAGGATGTAGCGAATGAGCCCTTTCTGTCTTTTTCCTCAATCGCAGGAAGGGACAATAGAGCATATCTTACAGAATTGGGTGAAGGGCTTGGTTGGATAAAGCTGGCTTGTTAGGGCTCATCAATATGACGCACTTTGGGTGGATAAATGGGGCAAATTTCTGTGTCAAGCAATTGTTAGCTTACTTTCATGGAGGGAAGTTGTGGTTTAACACACCAGTCGCAATCATGGTGGATTTAATATCGGATATCATGGGGTTTTCAAAGGATGGGCCAGACCCGTAGCAATATTTCAAAGGCAGGGATAATAATAAGCGGCTTGTTGCACGGTTGAAGCTAAATTATGACTTGCAGTGTGATAGAAGGGCATACCGCATTGATAAAATCAATGACCACGCGGTACGTATTGGTTCCAGGATTTTAGCAAGCAATATTTCATGCAAGAATCGCCCCATGTAGTGCGCTTCAGGGGTGATTGCGTGCGCAGAACAATGCACGGAAGGGGTGCAAATGAACTGGGCACGTTTCTTGATGAACCAATTAACAAAGGATGCGGTAGCAGTTCAAGACAGAGAACGACCTTTCACATATAGTTGGCTCTTGATCTTAATCACGCTAGTGGCTTGGATGGATCCAATTGATTAAGAAGGTATGGAGGTTGAAGTAGTGAAGGTGTGCAAGGGTGCACGCTACCAAAATATGTGGTGGGTCAAGGAACCTACCAGGAAAGCGGATTGTGCGATCCACTTTTGGGTCTACTGGGAACCATTACAAGTAGCAGCTATCAAAGTCCCAAGACTATCCAACGAGGTCATAGCCAAGTATCATAGGATCACTCAGTTCGCCATAGGACCACACACCATTCATGTGCAAGCTTGAAGACACCCCGATAAACAATGGTTACCAATGTATTGCAAGGTAACGAATGAGGAATTGGATGCAACAGTTGACGACTAGCCTACAACATGGTGGGAACCGGTTAGTGTTGATGAATTATCAGCAGGACCACCTACATATGCACCTAAAGATCCAATTCGAAGAGCCAACCAACAGATTCACCATGAATTCGATGGAGAATCATCGACAGAAACTCCCACTAACCCAGAATCACAATGCATACTCAAGGAGATAAGGACTAAGAGGTGAATGGAGCAGGATGTGAGCAACAAAAAAATCTCAGTAATGGAGGCGCGACTACAATGAATTTTTAAGGCCGTCAATGGCACAACTGATACCCCAGCAAAAGAAATGAAAAAATCAGCCCAAGAAGGATTCCCCGAGGTAAGAACTAAATTGGATTCTGTATATGATGTTGTTTTGAGAAGAGCACCGAAGATTGTAGATGTGCAGGAAAAAGCATCAATCAGCACTAGGCCGTGGGCTAGGAATGTTCAAATTCCCTCAACTATGATTGACGTTGGACAAGAGGACATTAGTACCTCACTATAGTAGCTACAGGGTGTCACAGTGGACATCAACAGACTTTCGACCCATACTTGGATCATATGTAGTGTATTTCCAACTAGGAGTTGGCCGATTGGCAGACTGATATCAACGACCAGTACTTGCGGTCGCATGAGAACAAGGAGGCGATGTAGAAATAGTTATAAGAATTATGTCACATAAAGGAGAAGCTGACCAAATAAAAGGAGTAGGAAATATAATCTCTAAAGAAGGAACAAGAGGAATCGCAGATGAAAACCGCTGAGGAGATCACAGAATTGAAGAAAGAAATCGATCGCCTTGTTGTTGAGAAGGCACATCTTTTTGACATTCAAGTGCAAGTGGGAGCGGCCGTTGCAGATTCTTGTCAGTACATTAGTGAAAGCAATGCAGAATTGGATACAGTTGTGAAGGAAACATGACTTGGGGAAGTTATCACATAGTTACAGCAGGACAACAATATTTGGAATGCTCTAATCTACCCAGAAGCACCACCAGAGAAGATTGCGAAACAGAAGGAATCCATTGAGGAGATAGCGACACAGTTTGAATAAATGGAGTAGGATGCCAAGAAGATCACTAAGGCCATGACCCAATTTTGGGGTTGTGTCGTCCAAGATGAATAGTTAGAGAAACTAACAAAGCAGTTACAGGAAGTCGAGGGCCATTTGGAAATGCTCAAGATGGCATTGAGGAAAATGCCACCAATTTTTTATATTATGTGGTCGACAAAATTAAAGGAGTTATAACAACGAGTTGGAAAGGCTCAGGAACAACATCGGAAGCATAATGACTAGCTTGACGAGTTCCAAGAAATTGGAGCCCAATTGTCGGTGAAAGTGGTCACTGCACTACAGGATGTGTAGGAGGGAGAGAAGGAAGTGAATGAAAAGTTGGTGGAGCACCCATTGAAGTAGGATTTGTTAGGAAGTTAGGACCTTGCTGAGAAAATTCAAGCATAGGTAGAGGAGATCACTCACCAGTGCGACAACTTCAAGCTGAAAATTAATGAGTACACCATGTCCAACTGACGTGGCTCGAGGGAGATCCACAAGATTGTGTTGGGGGCTTGTTGGAAAATATTTTTGGATAATCTAGCTTCATAGCATCGCGAATGCTGCACAAGCTCAGAAGACACCACGCAAGTGAAAGATGGCGCGCAAAGTAGAAGATAAACTATTTTGAATATTTTATGTCACTTTTGTACTTTTGGACCATATTTTGTGGATATTTGTCATTATTTAGTAGAATCAGTAAGAATTAGTTAGAAAATAATCTAAGTGAACCATGAATCTAAAGGCATAAGCCTATAAATAGAAGAAGAATTGCAAATGAATCTAAAGGCATAAGCCTATATCCTAGAATGAGAATTGAGAGCTTGAGACTTAATTGAATTGTTGTTATTTTTTAATATATGGTTGATTGCGTGGAATTAATATGATAAGGAGGTTTATCTAAAATATTGTTATCTTTATGTCTCTTTTTGTCTTTCTCCTTCTACGAAATCCAATGGTGAATGTTAAGTGAATCTGCGACATGGACCTATGATGCAATGTTTATTGCTTATGAATAATGTTATCTTTTTAGACCTATTTTCGCACCTGTAGGTTTACTATGGTTATGAATGAATGATGTAATCTTTTAAGAGAAATGATGAATGTTCATATTGATGATTAAGTACTCGTCATATCTGGTTGATAAGTTGATGAATTTTCGATGTATATAGTCCTCTTCAACTCTGCAGAAACTTGGTTCCGACATCTCTCTCTCGAACATCTCGGTGAGACTTCATCCGCTTCGTGGGTGTTTTCGGAGAGGGTAAAACCTGTCTGGACCGGTGCTCATGGAGATCGCAGTGATTTGAGCATCGACGCAGTGGGAACCCCTATCGACTATTTTTTCTAGCTGGGTTTATGCCAACAGTAACACCTCGCCCCCTTTTTTAACAATGGCACTAAAAAGGGTTTGATTTTCTGCTTAAAGCATGCTAAGGGTATGTGAAAAGGGTAAACCCTTACTAAATTTTAATACAATTCGTGCAAAGTGTTGAGCAAGGATCTTGGTTTGCACTTTTGTTTGAACTGATAAAATGAAAATCAAAAGAATATTGTGGAGTTTTAATAGTTTAGTGATGAAATTGTACTACTAATAAAGAAAGGCAAGCTCATATGTTGCTACGTCAAATATAGTGTCAGTGTATTAAATTCAACCCAAAGGTTCACTTTACTAGACCCTTTATAAAGTAAGATATCGACCCGATGATTTTCACCTAGGCCCACCCGATGTCATCGAATTGATAGCTAACTTTGTTACCTTCCATCTCCATTATCATTCATCTCCACCCTCCAGTCGGTTAGCTCCTTGATGAAAATTAACTGGAATATCTTCTGACCATGTCATCCCTTTCATGCACTAGGAGTCTCGAGTCTGAAAATGAGTTAATGCATGGAGTGTTACATCCATCTACCTGAGCGTTCCCCTCACTCCCTCCCTTGCTCGTCTCCTCTGCATCCCAGTAAGCCCACTTGAAAATTCGAGGAAGAAATTTGCTTCTAGGTTGTCTCCCTATTGACTGAGGACTCTACACCATCAATGGGGTTTGCAAGATGACCACACCATCTGGGTAAATCAAGCTACCAAATCTATATGCTATGATTTCTCTTTCGATCATGCCATGTTCATTCGTCTTACATAATCTCAAGCTATCGACTCTTTGTGCTAGTTGACTTCATTGGTCTTCCACCAACCTTTTCTAAGTTTAATAATTCCATCTACCAAACATTATTCATAGTCATCATCGATAACCGAACATATTTATCCACTGGCCTTGTATTCTCAATGTTCACACTTTAACTACAACAAATCTCTGTAGCTTGACTTTTCCTAGTCGTTGCGCATCTCTGATATCTTACTCCATTTATCCATTGCTTTGGTTTTATTCATTCCCAATTAGAATCCAAAATTAAGTGAAATTTCCCCATATTTCTATTTTGTGGCGATGCCCTATTGCAGCGTATATATCAATCGTATCGACACCTGGGTCGAATTGGAATGTATGTTGCTCGGGGTTCAGGACCCAATTGGTTCCTCCTGATTTCTCTATTTTAGTTTTATGAACACCATTGCTTGAGATATTTTAATTGTAATATATGATATCAAAGATAGTGGCTTCTTCCTTATGGATCCTGCAATATGTTAAGATTTCATATGCTAGACTAGATATCATTAGTGTTCAATCCAAATTCACAAAAGTAGCATATGCAAAATCATTGAAAGAAACACAATCACAAGATAGACACAATATTTATCCCAGGAAACCCTTGAGGGTAAGAAAACCCATCAAAACTTCCTCTGTATAAGATGTATAAGAGATAACCCCAAAACAAGTATTATCCTCCTTGTTGTTATGTCTCTCTCTTTCTCCTATGCACTACACAAGTGAGTGAGTCCGTGTTATAATGAGGAACACAACTCCTCTATTTACACCCAACAACTGACTTTTACCCTAGACAAGTCAGACGCACTTAATTGTCTAGCCCAACTTCACCTAGGAATACTCAAAACAATATTTTATATTATTCATTAGGGTACTAATGACAATAGTAAAACCCCAATGAAGGAATAATAACATCTCCCTTGGGTTACATCAGTCAAATACATTTAGAATATCTTTGAATTTACAATATTTCAACAATCCCCCTTGACGAGAAGGTTATTCTACTAACAACATCATCATAGATAATAGGAGTAACAAAAGAGAGAGTATATTTAGCAGTATCAAGGTAATACATCTATACGTCAAAGGAAGTTTTCACAATCAATAACTGGAACAATCACTCTTCAATGTCTTCATATTCTGCATCACATGATCACTTGATCCTTTTCATAGCAACACTTTGATCTTTGGATCCTTTGTAGCAGCAATTCGATCTCTTGATCCTTTGTAGAAGAAATTCAAACTTCTTGATCCTTTGCAGTAACACTTCGATCCTTTCAATCCCTTGCAACAAAACTTCGATCCTTTCGATCCTTTGCAGCAACACTTTGATCTTCTCAATCCTTTGTAGCAACACTTGGATGTTCTTGATCCTTTGCAGCAGTACTTTTATCTTCTCGATCCTTTGTAACAACAACACTTTGATCCTTTTGATCCTTTACATCAGCACTTCTATCTTCTTGAGCCTTTGCAACCGCACTTCGATCTACTTGATCCTTTTCCTCCACACTACCTGTAGTACACATGATCTCTTTGCGGGATCATAAATCCTTATCACTTTAGGAAATAGGTCCAAGGATGATGCAATCCTCCATCAGGATACTCCCCCTTAACAAGGAGGGTCCATAGTATCGACCAAATGAATCATCTACAACTAAATGTAGATATTGACTGCACCTAGATACAAGCCATGTCATCTGTAAGGTATCAACATAGACCATCCTTAACTTGTTAGAGCTAGGACCACTCCTTAGTCTATTAGAGATAGGACCACTTGCTCCACCCTTAAGAGATTCTTTCTACAACTAGGAAATTCCTTTCCTCCCTTCACAAGACCTTTCCAACTTATGCCCTCTACCTTTCACCTTTCGCACTCCCCAATGCATCTTGTGGTAGGTGGAACTTTGAAAAAAACCACTCTTGTTTCAAGCCTTTCCGCTTTCCTCCTTCCTCTTTCCATGGTGCGCCCCGAGTAGTGGAACTCAAATTATGACGGAGTAATTTATTATCCTTCTACCTTCCACATTCTGTTGTGTACTTCGGGTAGCGGAAACCTAAGATACATCATCGCCAATTTTTCACCTTTTGCTTTTTGCTTTCTGCCTTCCGCGACGTACTCTGGATTGCAGAAAACCACGAATTGCCTTATACTCATATTTCACTTTCTTCTTTCCACCTTTCTCCTTCCGCATTCCATGGGAGGACTCTGGGGTGCGAAAAACCAACATTTTTCCTTATTTTTTTTTTGGTTTTCCAATTTCCACCTCCCACCTTCCTCCTTCCGTAGGAGGATTCTGGGATGTGCAAAACCAACATTTTTCCTTATTTATTTTTTGTTTTCCTATTTCTGACTTCCTTCTCCCGCCTTTCGTAGCGGACTCAAGTGTGCGGAAATCCACTTTTTACCTTATAATTTTCGTTGCTTTTCCGCTTCCGCGGTCTGCCTTCTGCAGGCGGATTTTGGGGTGCAGAAACGCTTAAGTCAGATGCATTCTGACTCCATAACCATGATTCTATCCTCCATGAACTAAAGCAAAATGCATTGGAAACCAAAAATATTATGCAAATGTAAAATGTAGGAATTTATAACAACAATAAACTCTACTTGAATATTTAGCAAGCATTAAACACATTCATAATAATTCTTAAATAAATACATTTCAGAATGTATAGAGAGAATACTTATCTTGAAGATGAATTCGTCCCACAACTAGCTATGTTGCCGCAACGTTTCACCCAATCATAGGCCAGTTGTGTTCATCAATATCTCAGCACAACTGCCACCCCTGAGCTGGGCATGATTTCTGCAAGGAACTAGGGAACAACAGGCTTACACAGCCATAACACATTAAACAAAACCAAGACAATATACAGTTGGGTTTATCAGGTTTTCTAGGCAATCCAACACACCGTTCGGTTTATCAGGTTGCTTAGGAAGTGTCTCACACATAGACAATATTCACATTAAGGTCCAGCCAAGCCAACTAACAGTTGGGTTTATCAGGCTGCTCATCCAAGCCAACACACCGTTGGGTTTATTAGGCTACTCAGGAAGTGATTCACACATGGCCCATATGCACATCAAGAATCATCCAAGAGAACTAACAGTTGGGTTTATTAGTCTATTCAACCAAGGCAATCTATGATTGGGTTTATCAGGTTGTAGCCAAACCAATATAAAATTAGGTTTATCAGGCTGCTAAGGAAGTGGAAAGGAAGAATTGTTAATCTAGTGAGCTCATTTATAGAGCTAGGGACACCTCCACAAGATCTATATAGTCTAACATCCACAATACCCACACACCCAACACAAGGAAGTATCCCCTTTTCTGCTACACAGTCCCTCAGGCCATACCTTCCCTTCCAATGCTCTTCAAGGTGTGCATAGAAGATTCACCAGCCACTCTTATATTTTCGTGAGGTTCCTGTCTTCACTAGGTTTATCAAGCCAATTCTACATCTCTTCCACTCCTAAGTCTTCCATACAGTTCAGACCCAAACCAGGGTACACATAACAAGAAACTACAAGGTGACACAACAAAAAAGGGTTCCACTTTGTAACATAGTTAACCAGGGTTCCATAACACTTTGTAATATAGAAAAACAAGGTTCTATCCAAGGATAGATGAAGGGATACACTACAAATTGATAAACTAACACCTCTGCTATCTCTCACTGCATCTGGGAGATGATACCCTTTTTGTGAGGATAGGTATCGAATGAATTGATGATGGAGTGAGTTCTCCTTCCCCCCTTGCGTGAATGAGGAATAATGAATAATAATGAATCGTTCTCGGTCAATGAGGAGTATGGAGTGGGGATACATTCTTCTGATTTCTTGCCACAGAATCAAGAATATGGGTTTTCAAAGACTACAGGATTACCCAGGAATGACATCGAATGCCATGCCTCTCCTTGCCTAAGTCATTAACTACCTCAAACAACCTCTGGAAGAATTCAATGATTGAGTGCAGAGGGGTTGAGAGCTTGAGGGTTCTCCCATAGACATCTGGATTAACCCTATTGGCTCAAGGGTTTGAATAAATCCCCTCCCTTTTCCTTTTGAAATCATTCCCCCATCTCTTTGATTGCATTGCATATCTAGTTGTGGGTATTTTATTAAATTGCATATTTACATGATATCTCAAAATATATTGTGCCTAACTAGCACTATAACCATCGGCATCGATCTTCAATTGTCGATACATAAAACACCAAATCGATGGCAGTGCCTTGGCCTTGAGCTCCTTGCCATGATTTAATAACAATATTTACATCATGTACAATTTCAATACCATGGGGTCAAAACCGAGTTATTACATATCCACTGAATCTAATGACTCATCAGATAATAACTTCAAGTTGGTGTCCATGGGTGTGGCCATGTATTTACAATCCAACATCTCAAATCTTTTCAATATATCTACTGCATACTTTCCCTAGTTCAGAAATATTCCTTTTGGGCTTTGCCACACTACCAGCCCTAGGAAATAATGCATCAATCCAAGATCTTTCATCTCGAATTCTTCATCTAGCTTCTTCTTGCAATCTGTGATATGTTTCTTATTTCCTGTCAGAAATAGATCATCCACATACAGTAATAGTATGGCAAGTTCATCATCCATAATTTTCATAGAAAGGTTATGATCAAATTTACTTTTGGTAAAGCCGAAGCTTGTCAAGAAGCTATATATTCTACCATACCGAGATCTAGGAGCTTGCTTCAGTCCATACAGAGCCTTTTTCAATGTTTTCAACTTACATGCATGAGTTAGTCTGTCTTCGACTTAAAATCCTTATGGTTGTTCGATGTAAACCTCTTCCTCAATCACACCATTTAGGAAGGATGTATTTACATCCATCTGGTGTAAATCCCACTTCATCATGGAAGTAAGTGCCATGATGGTTATGATGGACATGTACTTTACTATTGGAGAAAATGTCTCTTCATAATCAATCCCCTCTTTCTTAGAGAATACTCTAGCCACAAATCTTGCCTTGTACTTTTCAATACTTTTATCAACGACATTTTTTATCTTGTAGATCCATTTCGAAGATACCACACTTTTGTTTTCTGGTTTGGGTACTATATCCCAAACACCATTCTTCATTATTGACTCGTATTCTTCCATCATTGCTTCCACCTGCTCTTTCTTCTGGACATCTTCCTCGTAGATGGTGGGTTCTTGATCTACAAGGTCACTCATCAAAGCTACACAACTAGAGTATGGGTCTGATCTTTTGCGTGTTCTTCTATAGCCTTCTGGAGCTCCATACTTTTTCGCTTCTTGTATGATTTCTCTTACCCAAGTAGTTTTTCTCTTTCGAAAGATATCCATAGTAGGGTGTTCCTGAGGTTCTAGCATATCATGATCTTCATATGCTACTATTTCAGGAGAGGGTTCAACTTCTACCATTCTGGGAGGTGCATACTCTTCATGTACTTCTTCAAGCTGACACCTTCTATATTTCTTTAGATTTGTCTCTTCATCAAATGTTACATCCCTACTACTATCGATATGATGGAATCCTGAAATGTATATCTTGAAGGATTTGGAGACTTCACATTATCCAACAAATATTCCCTTCTTTCCAAAAGGATCCAACTTGGTTCTCTTCTCTTTCGGAATATGCGCATATACTAGACAAATAAATATCTTGAGATGGCTCACTTCAGGTTTCTTTCATGTATACATTTCTTCAGGAGTCTTGAATCCATCTTGATTCTGCGTCAGTGCACTAATTTCATCGATCTTGAATCCATCTTGATCCCATCTTGATTTTACGTCAGTGCACTACTATTATAATTTATATGCATAATAAAGGGGAGTGGCTTGATTTTTTTTATCTCCCAGAACCTTTAGGCCCATTTATTGTGTTGGTCCCATTTCGCTTTTCATTTCTGGTACCTTAGCTGAAAAACCATAAACCAAGATATTGAAATATTTCTGGAAATTACCTTGATATTTCCTACAGTTGAGGGGAATTCAACAACCCAAAAATGACGATGGGTTTTTGGGAACTTGAGCTTTTGGGTTTCTGTAATGAACTTGAATATAAACCTGCTAAACTGATCTTTGGGAACTCCTGTATGCAAGTGTAGTTCATTAACAATGAATTAACCGACAACCATACATTCATGTGGATTATTTCCTCTGGAATTTATTCATCAATCAAGACTATAAGACATCTAACATAGTCTTTCCTCTCATTGATAATTCTATAGTATTCCATTTAGACAATAGCTGCTGCAGTTTTTTTTGTTTTTTCGCGCAATTGCATCTTATATTAGATTCTAATTTAGTGATGCAGTTTGCATGGAAGTTAGGATTTTTTTAGAAAATATATTAACTCTCGTGAAGCTTGATACACATTTCTTGATAGTTTTGAAGTTTTCTATTTGGATAACAAGAACTGACTTTTTTATTCTTGCCAAAATTTATCCATTGCAGACAAGTATGCAACATAAAAGAAAATAAACATCACAGTAGACAACACATAGAACAGAGTATCTACAGGAATGATAACCTTCCACAACTTTTTGTTAACCAGAAGATCAAATGTACACTATACATGGTTTTATATTTACATGACAGTTACATAACCCATTTTGGACACCCAAAGGACAATAGAATTTATTCTACAAGTTCTCATAGTTACAAGACCTTTAAATTTGGCATTTGTTCATTTGATTGTACCCTTGTGACTGCAATATTCCACAACTCCATCTGAAATCTCATGTCTACATTGGAAAGTACAGCAACACTTCCATAGATGCAATCTTTTTCTTTCTAGGTCGACCATAATCCACAACCTTTCTTCGTGGTTCCCACAAATTTCTGTTTTGCACTATTTACAAACGTTTCTTTTGTAGAACCTATAAACTTGCAAAGCCCACAATCTTTTTACCTCAAAAAACCCACAAGACTTCTTGTCATGAAACTTGAAAACTCGTCTTTCCTATGCAAGCATACCTTGTGGAATCATGAACTTCCACAAAGTTGTTGCAAACTCAACTTGCTACAAGCTTAACTAGTTTTAAGATTAACTTCCCACAACACTTGTGAATTCTTACTACAACATTAGAATATTCATATCACACAATTTACAACTCTTCCACTTAGTCTAATATTTACGTGGATCCAATTTATATGGACTCAAGTAACATTAAAGTCCAAAACTCGAAATCCATTGTTGTAATATTCCACTGTTAGTGGCTTATAATTTTATGCACAAAGTGGCATAGGATTGAATTGTTTTCTGTCTGGTGAACATCATCTTAGTGAACTTCTTAATGTAGGATGTTCTTGCATGCCCTTTTCCTCCATTTCCACTAAACAATGACTGTTCTCATCTGTGGCATCCTCATCATGCCTTGCAATTGCCTCCACCCAAAAGTAGTTTGGCAATCCCACACTCTTGAGCATAAATCTTGCATTTTCAGCGTGGGTTATATTCTTCTACAATGTTGTTCTACTATGGATAATATGCTCATGTGGAAGATGTGACGTATCATTGACATGAAGAACCACATTATCGCTTGAATTTAAACTTATACATGCTGCAAGAAACTTATTGTCTGTTGGTAATTAGGGTGCACATATTATACATACGATGGTAGATAGAAAAAATAAATAAAAGTAATTTGTTTATGTAATACTCCAAAATTTCATAAAATTTTAAATTTTTTACTGTGACAATAAATGTTTACAATTGTTGTTTAAGAGGGACACTTAACTATTAACAGTTAACATACTAAGGTCTAATCTAGACACTAAAACAAATTCATTTATTATTTTCAATAATTTGCATTCTTCACTAACTGCATTCAAAATTTAGGGTTGAAAGATTTATTTAGTATGTACATGATCTGAAGTGGTATGAGCTAAAAATAATTGTTTGTTTACTATGAACTAAAGTTTGTCTTATGCTTAATTGAACGAAATTTAGTTCAAGTCCGAGGCTTACTTAACTTTTGAAGCTAATGCAGTGAAATGATGATTCTTGCACAGGTTCTTTTTACAGGCATAATGTTTTGTTTTCCAGTTTTCACGATCAAGACTAATTTATCCCAACATGCAAAAGTAAAATGCTAGCATAATTATTTAACTTAACCCTGAGTGTAAAGGAGGTATTGTCAAACCTAATTCCTTTCCAATTCTGTAATTTTGTTGAGTAATTGCAAAACGTTATAAGTCTATGTTTTTATCCTATTCTAGGTATAAGGATATAATGTTACCTATATCATTTATTTAGAGACATAAGTGCTTGATATTATAGGCAAAGTAGATCTTATGTTCTTAGCCTAACTATAAATATATCTTGCAAAACTTATAAATTGTCCTATTGTTGGTGAATTAGACCCTACACCACATACTACAATATATTATGACAACCTATGGAAATAATGCGAAACCTTATTTACTTTTTCCAAAGTAACTACATAATCCATTGTATTAACTTACACCATGATATTAACTTTAACAAGTCTTATCCTAAATTCTAGATATAGCTATAATGAATTAAAAGAATAAATGATATAATAGTATAAGCAACGTTTTAAAATTGATTTTTGCTAATGTAAAATAACATGTGTAATTTTTTTATCGCAGTTTCTCTTGAGGTCAATGGGACTATAGAGAAAAATCTATCTAAATCCAAACAATTTGTATGTTAGTGGATTCCATTTGGCTATACATTAGTGGATAGGGTTTTTGGGTGTTGATAAAACCTACTACAAAAGCTTTCCAAACCCTAAAATCTTGCATTATTACCCTATCCTTCGTTGTTGTTGAGAGTGCCGCCAGGCTCATGGCCTCATGGCCATTGGTGCCATTACTTTGTCTCTGAGGGTGACAGCCTTCGATGCTATTGTCTAGCTCCATGAGTGTCTTCCTCCGTCTATTTGCCAAACTGTAAACCTTGTCTTGAAAAATAGTGTGGTCTCGGTTTCTAACTCACAGTTTACTTGGTGGTTTTTTCGTCGACAATGGAGAGAAATTGGGTTTCGTCGTGTCTTATTGCTTGCTTCAGACATTCTCGTCGAAGTGTTAACTGGTGTTTTCTCCTGCCCATTTTCTAGGGTAAAAGGGTTCCTTGGTCATAATTATTGTGCAAACAATATCACTGCACGGATGAGGACCAAAAATCTCCAGGTAAACTCGTTTATTCCCTTCACATTTTGCCATTAATTTTATTTCTATTACTAGTTTTTATTTTGAAACAATAATTTAACGTTTCTCCATAATAATGTGCAGGATTTTCTACAGGTGGAGTCTCATGACTGTGAGCTAGAAGACTTCGAGCAAAGAGGTTTTCCACGTTCCTTCAGAAACAAGGTAAGCCTCGGTTTCATGCCTGAGGTCCTTTCTACGGTGATTATTTGTGGGATTTGGATGATACGGTCTCGCCGAGACTTAAGTTCTCCTGTCAAATTTGTGTTTGAACCAAGCTATAGTTGTAGGCCGTGTGGCTGTAGGCTGTTCTGAAGAAATACTTGAAAAGGCCCTTGGTCGTGACTCTGTTTTTGTTGGATTTTATTTATGCTTAAGTTAGAGTTTGAAATCTTATACGTTTTGTTTAAACTCTAACAACTTTACTATGTTGGAAGCCATGTGTTTGGCATTGAGCTGTTTCTTAAAAAAAGTCGATGGCAGACTTGGACTGTGCGGTTTTTCTATGTTGGATATTTCAGTTTGTATAAGTTTTAAATTAATGGAATTTGAAATACCTTACTGCTAAATTAGTTGTGTCTGATGAATGGATTGATAAAGGAAAAAGGAAGAGTTTTGCTGCTGTATAAGTCCATAATTTTGATTTTTATTAGAAGGAGGATATTCTTTAGGAAGTTAGTATGAAAACTAGCTCTGAGTTTTTCTGTTAGTAAAAAGATTGGTTTATGAAAATAATTAAAAAGAAAAAGGGTTTTGTTAATACAACACAAGCTCTACTGTGTAATTGGATTAGGAATATTTAATTTGTCTTTTCTTATTTTATTTTAGTTTATATTTGATCAACAGTCTAAATATTGTTTCTGTGTAAATTTTATGTAATATTAGGCATTTATAATATGGATATTATAATTGTAAAAATGAAGAATTTGATTTATGGGAATATGAGTAAAACTGTAAAAGCCCTATTCTGGGAAGAGGAAGTAAAAGAAAGTCTTGGTTGACATTTTCCCTAATTTAGGTTTGTATTTTTATTTTAATTTAAAATCTTTGCATTGTTATTGTTTAACTATAATGTGTTTAATACTTGATGTTTACTTACAGTAGTAATGAAATTACTTAGATGTTATTTTCCAAACCTAAATGATTACTATAACTTCATTTTACTGTTTATAAGTTACTCCTATTTATGTTATTTTTCTGTTTCCTATAATATTTAATAATTAAATGTATTTATAATAAACTAAGCTTATAGATAGTAATTATTACTGTGTTAAAAAGAACACAGTTACACAAACTGTGTACTGGTTTTTAAAAGACCTCCCTTTATGATAGTTTATGTTTATCTTTTTAACAAATGTATTCTAACTAAGGAAACTTCTGAATTAGAGAATCTTTCTTCTGAACATTCCTATAAGGAATTAGTAGAAAGTAAATAAACATAATCCTACATTCTTGATTTGATTTAACCATCAGAATTTAATTTCACCTACTGTACTAGAGTACTACCTTCTTGAAGGTGTGGAAAAATACAATCAAGTATTTTATTAATCGGTAAATTTAAACTAACCCTAATCATTCATTCTAATCCATATCTAATCTAGAATTTATCTATTTTTGAACAGTAAAAGATTTCTCCAAGGAATTTAAATAACAGATGAAACAGACATATAAATATATTATTCCCTAAATTCATTCATTCTTATTCCTAAGCTTCCATAGAGGAAAACAAATTAATATTTAGAACATGGTAATATAGCGAGGAGACAACAACCTAAGGAGGTCGTTCCTCCCAACCAACTCCTGAATACTGTTGAGCTGCAACTCTTAGGACCCCAAGCCTGGTCCACGTGGTTGAAAGAACTAGGTGAGAGAATAGGTTTAGATACCTCTACAACTCCACAGATTAATCAGCAGTAATATTTATGCCTGTAGAAGTAAGAACTCAACTCAAGACAACTTCCCTAGTTCAGTAAATCAACACTTTCCACTCAAACACTTCTACCTGTCCCCTCCATCGAATTTCTTGCATACCAATCTAACTCAGAAATTTCACAAGTAAAGAATGAGAAGCCCCAATTGAATTCAATGGGAAGTTTTTTATCATCATGCCTAGGTCTTTTGGGTCATTTTTCACTTCATGAGCCACCTTGTTCTTGTTCCACTTTCTTGGGGAACATGACCACAAAAATAGGGAAGTTGCCTCCTGCAACAACTAGAAGTAGTTTGAGGATGCTGCCAAGTGTCAATCTACTCTCAACCCAGCTTATTCCACCAAGTGGCCAGTAAAACACTCATTTAACAACCTCCTTAAGTTGTTGTCTCATCTTTCGTTTATTAATTAATAAAATATTCAGCAATTAAATGCAATTATCCTTGACCCCACTTGGTCATTAATTACAAACTTTATAATAAAATTAAGACATAATGTCTCCTAAAACATAAAATGTTTTTGCAATTTGGCGTATGTGACAGTTTATTAATGTTGCAGCAATACATCTCTCACACACCATACATCTTGTCTCATTACAATCTTTAACATCTTTTAGCGGTAAAGTGGTTTAACAATCTAACCCCTGATTGCAACATTTAACATTACATGGGGTCACTAAATTTTAAAGAAACAATTATATAAATGTTTATAATTCTTAACTTAGATATTATTAGAGTTCTAGTATTCCAACAACCCCCTCCTAATCATGACTCATATTTACCTCCCCATCAATAGAATCTCTGAATTTTACAAAGAATAAATACAAAGCCACTACATATTTGAATACCACATGTGGGTATACCACCATCCACCAAGGCACCTGGGTAATCAGTCGCAGTGCTTGCCGGTTCTTTGGGATGGTAACTTGGTTGCATGATGTGTCTTGAGCTTCTGTTTATCTCCATATTTGGCTCTCTTCGTTGGTGCTCTTGCAAACTGTTGTCTCCCTAATTTCAAAGAAGAAACCACTAGGAGGCCCTGGACAATCTCTCACTCTATCATATTTCCCTTACCTTCTTTCTTTGAAAGAAAAGTTAGGTTGGATTTACCTTGAGAATCTATGAAATTGAAATACCAAGAATTGTTCCCTTTTCCTGGTAAATTTCCTGATGTATTAATCAGAACAAGTAGTCTTTATTAGTTTCAACTTTCAATATCATCAGTGATATTTCTTCTTTTTCTCATGTGTCTTAATTTCAATCATATTCCTCCTTTTTCTCTTGTGTCTTATTTTCCTTGGATAAAAACAACAACAGAGTAAACTGAAAATTTTCCTTAGAATACTTTTTTGAAGAGTGTGTATGGGATCAATACTCATTTTTTCTTGGTAATTGTGGCAATACAATATTCCTATTTTTTATTGTTTCATGTATCAAATTTTAATGTCCCTGAATCCCTGTAATACAATGTCCTTGAATCCCTGCTTATATTACCTATAACTATTAAAGATGAACATCTTCCTCATACATAAATGATAAAAGATAAAAACTGCTCTCTTCCATAATTCAAATTCTGGGCCAGATGCTTTTTCTAGTGTTTAAATTCTGGCGTCAGAATATTCCTTCGACATCTTTGGTGTGGGCTTAGATTCATGCACTAACGACATCTTGTTACTTTAATGCTTCAACACATGTGTTTCTAGTAATATTCAAAACTTCCCAAGTCCTCTAAAAACATCACTCTGTCTTTCTCTGGCTCATGCAAGTTAAATTAGGTGTTTTGTGGTTGTCTTCCATAACCCACATCACTCTGCTCTAACCATCTGAGAATGTTTTCTTCAATAAATTCATGGACACCAAAAATATTCAACATTGAGTCGCACTCTATTAGCAGGAATATTTATAGCACAACATGAATTGTAATTTAATCACTCTCTTCTTTGATTCCTGAGTTATTCCCTAGCTTCCATGTTGTCCTTTATGCTAATCACTTCTCTAAGCGTATTTTATCTCTAGGAGAAGAATCATATCCTTTTCCTTTCTTGATGCAAATACCACCATGTTCTGATTGATAGTCTCTCACGAAAAAGGAGTTTGGAAAGGGACTAACATCACTTTGAACTAATACATCATCATATCCAGAATGTTGTGAAGGGAAATGTCTTATCAAACTTGTTTTCATGAGATAATGAATTGGTTGCTTTAGTGCCCTTACTTGATCATTTTTTAATGTATGCTTTTGTAATCAATATTTTTGTTTTCAATTTTACTAGGAATTTGGAACCATTATCAGTGAAGAAATATAAAATGGAGCATAAGTGGACATTATGCATAGAAGTGTCTTGTTTCCCCAACCCTGGTCAAGCAACGATTAGATACGTTATTTACAATAATGCATTGAATCACTCTCTTTAAATAAAGAAAGATGTTTGTGGTACAACCACAAATAACGAGGCGCATTATATTGCTCTTATTGAAGGCTTAAAAGAGGAAAAAACATACGACGCCAATGATATTTCAGTTTACACCAATTCAGAATTGATATGAAACCATATGGAAGGAATCTATCAAGTTCGAAAGGACAATATTAAGGCTCTTCACAAAAAATACCATTCCAAGATTCAAAATATGTCCAGTGATCTTGTGTTCGGAGCAGTTTCAGAACTAGGTGCAAGTGTAACTTCAATGTCACCTCCACCAAAACTTCTTATTGGAAATCAATATAGATTTCCATTCTGTAAATGTTTTGTTTTTATGATCCTTGTGGTGTTTGTAATGTCATGGGTGTTTCATTAAAACCCGTGCTTTTACAGTGTTGTATGGTGCCAACACTGAAACAAACATAATTTTTTTTTCCATTTGGCCCTGAAGATTGTAATTTTTGACCATAATGAATGGATATACAATTTTTTATCATAATGAATGGATCACATGCTATGCATTTCTGCCTTGGAAAATATATAACACCCATGTCTTTCCCTAATATCGTAATATCATAAAGTAATTTTTGCTCTATATTCATATACAGTCACCCCA
Organism: Pseudotsuga menziesii; assembly: GCA_001517045.1. Taxonomy (NCBI): domain Eukaryota; kingdom Viridiplantae; phylum Streptophyta; class Pinopsida; order Pinales; family Pinaceae; genus Pseudotsuga; species Pseudotsuga menziesii. Next base: position 90,687 of record LPNX010763824.1, read on the forward strand.
TGCTAAATATCATTTCGTGAATTAGAGTAGCATTATAATTTCAGTGTACATTGGTATTTGTTTTGAAGTTCTATATGTAGTTTAAAAAAACATAGCATGATTGTATATTTTGGTGCAAGTATTGGTTTTTTGTGTACAGTTGGATTTGTAATTGCAATTTTCATTTGGTGGAGATAGAGACAATTGAATCATAAGCTCTTTCTTGTGTCAATGATATGTATGCAATCTCCCTGGATGGTTTAGACTCTAGACCTTTTTCAATATGACTCTTGATGATTATAAATATATTGCATCATTGACATCCATTCTTTTGGAGAAGCTTGACAACAACATCCTAACTCTAAAGATGTTTCCATGCTAGTATTAGTATATGAAGTTAACTTTGCTACAACTAAGGCATATTGTTCTTGCACATAGCCACAACATAGGAAGACCCTTGATTGGTACTGTATTCTGGAGGTAAATGACTGTTTTTTCTCTATGCCATATCTTATGTTTTGCAATGGACATCAGATATGTAGTCACCAATGGGGCCATGACAAAGTTAGTCTCATCTTATGCATATGTTTCTATATGGTCTTGCTTTTCATTTATATTATTTTTCACCTGCCTTTTCTCGACTTACTTTCTTTGTGATGATTATTTTGGTATTTTTGGAATATCTATCCTAAATTTCTCAAACATTTGATTTAAGCTTCATCTTCTCAGTGTTGTTATGAGTAGGCCAAAAAATAAGGTAGTATCTTTTTTTATAGAGACAATATGAATGCATACAATGCTCCAATTTTAGCATTTTCTGTTGTGTGCTCACTAACCCTTCAAGGGCCAAGCCTCATATGAGACAAGGATGAATAAAAAAATTGGTAAATATTAAGAGTTAACCATGTTATTGGATTATAAACTTAAGGAACCTACATCTATGGCCATATATATAACTCTAGGTTTTAACTAAACTTGAGAAACATATCATAATACCTAATTGCAACAATGGAGAATAACCAAAAAACAATGGCGAGTGATCAATTGATAAAATGGATTCCATGGACCTTAGAGGCCTAACATGGATAGCATGCCATCATGTTTACGATCTTATTTTATCTTTCATCTCCTTTTCCTTAAAAGGAAAGTGTAAACACATTGTGCTCCAAATACTTTTTGTGTGAAGCAGAAGTGGAAAAGGTCCCCTATAGAAGACTAATCTCATTTGGGAAAAGGTCCCTGGGAAGGTTCTATTAACCATCAAACCAACAACAATCAAGAAAGAACCTTTGCAAGTAGATCCACGACCATGTACTAGTGCAAGTAAATCCATGGAGGGGACGGGGCGACTTGTGATCCACTCAAAAGAATACAAAACCTACTCTTTAAAGCCGAGAAGGTATTTTCATCCATTCAAGAAACACTGAGTAATGAAAAATATCAAGGTTAAAACTAGAAGGATTCAAGATCACCACCTACCATGGTGATTCAATCCATTTATACTAATTATCTTGCTTTATAAAATTACATTTCAATCTATGTTGCAAAAAAAAAAATTTGAATCATGTCGATGGAGAAGCTTATGATTCTTTCTTTGTTATGCACCATCTGAATCACTTATGCGAGAGTAGAGAATATCCTGACTTTGAACTCCGATCCACCCATTGTAAAGGGGTTGACATGGACATTTTACAAGAGCAGTTGTTCTTAATTAGAATCCATTTTAAAGAAAAGGATTGAATTCTATCTCAAGCAAGATATCATCCAAGGACATGGGTTGTTGCATCTCCATTTTCATGATTGCTTCATTCAGGTACTTCAATTTATTTTAGTGCGTCTACTGGGGTTTAAATATATTTATGTAATTTATTACTTATTGGTTAGAGCGGTAAGTTTCCAGAGTTCTCTTCTATTTCATTACATTGCAGGCCATTTTAGGTCAATTCAATTAGTTTGTTTAATATTTGCACCGTGAATAGGCTAGAGGGGAAGAGTATCGAGTGCCACTCTAAAATTTTCCACATGAAACATAACCCTTTCCAATATCTTGACTCACTTCTCTAATATTGTAACCACCCTCATCAAAGCTTGGCCTCCAAAATTTTTAACGTCACAAACCTCTTTCCTCTTTTAGGTATTGCAATCATTCTTGTAGTTGATAAATACTTGACCTCTCTTGCAATAATTCTTGTAGTTGCTAAACATTGCTATATACAAACATTTCTTTTTATTATTATCAAAACTCAACTTAAAATTAAAATCTTGGCTATTCAAACATTTGTGGCTGCAGAAAACTGCACTTCAATCCATTTTTATCAGTTTTATCATAGGATGATAAAAGCGTTTTCCAATTAATCGTTATCCATATTATTTTTCGTAGTTTGCTTCTTTTCAAAACATTTCAAACATTTAACAAAAATTGTATGATGATGTTTTTGTAACATAGGTTGTCATCAATGACACTCATTAATGATAAAGGAGTGACAAGGAAACAAAGGTAATATCAATGTTGATAAAATGACATGAAGGACATTATAGTTTGGAAAGAAGGACCAAATGACCCATTCTTTGGTCATTTGTGGGTTAATGTGTCACAACCACACTTCACAAGCGCTCTTGGCCTGCCGAAGGTGGTGTGCGGCACTGCCAAGAAGGTCGCTTGAGGGTTTGCCCGCCCAAGCACATAGCCTGCAAACTACGCCTTAACCTGCGGAATCTGTTTATCTTATAACACTTAACTTCTTAGCAATTTAACTCTGTTACATTAGCCTTACGACACATTCAACACTTAGCCAATAAATTGCAGAAAAAAGATGTAGTAGCAGTAAAAGGACACCAAGAAATAAGTGTGGGTTTCCCACTGGCAGAGCCCTAAGATATAATAAAAAGGAGTAAAACTATTTACATCAATGGAGTTTCCTAAGGCAAAGCTCCTGGTGCAAGCACACTAGCCACTACACCAAAAATACAAAGAGATTACAAGTGCGCGAGACAGTCCCTAGCTTAGGAACCCTATCATCTACGGCTTCCTCAGACTTGCTTCTCCCTCTCTTCGTTTCCAGCTTCTTGATGATGTCTTTGTCACAATGCCTTAGCTTTATTTATACCAAGTGAGCATCCTTAAGTCGACCCACGCTCACATTGCTTGCTATCCACGCTACTCTATTGGTCAACGCACCAAGGTAAAGTGTAAACCAAGTAAGGTGGTGAAGCACTCAAAGGTGACACGCTAAGGGGGTGAGCGCCCACTCCAAAGGTGGGCTGCGCACATCCTTCTTCCACGCGCACATCAACGCTCCATCTACCCATCTTTCCAAGCTCCCGCACTCTCGCAACCGCCCGCCACCTTGCTGACGTTGCCTTGTCTGTTCGCTTGCCGTTCATGTGCGCCCAGCCTATGCACAACCGCCCATATACTTAGGCTTCCGCGGAGGTGTGCCAAGGTGCACCCCACACCAAGGTGTCATCTCAAGGAATGCACCCACCTCCTAACGCATCCCAAGGCGCGCTTAGCGCTCTTAAGTGGTCATCGCGGCTGGACCGTGACAGGCTCCCCCACCCAACTTGTCGTCGTCTTGGCGATGTGAATTCTGTGGATTCCACCGCGGAGGTAGACCATGCTCTTCCTGAAATTCCTTGACCAAGTCTTCTTCCTTCCAAAGCACATTCTTCCACTCCCAGCTGTTTTCTTCCTCCGGCAAGTCCCGCCACTTGACAAAGTATTCCAACCTCGAATCTTTGCCTCGCCGATTGAAACTGTGTCCCAAAATAACTTCTACTTCTCCATCTGGTCTATCCACAATCATTGCAGGAGCTCTAGTAGGAACATGTCTTTCTGGTTCATCCGCATCAACTCTGCACCATTTTAACCGGCTTACATGAAAAACTGGGTGATACGCTTGAAGATGTTCAGGAAGTCTAAGTTTGTAAGCCATCTTGCCTACCTTCTCTAGAATTTCAAAGGGTCTGTCATACTTCCGCACCAAGCAACTTTCCAATCCCTTTGGTGGAACGAACTGTTCTTTTCCAAGTCTGAGAAGTACCTTTTCTCCCACCTGAAACTCTTCATCTCTGCATTTCTTATCAGCCCACTTTTTCGCCCTCTCGGCATCTCCTTCCAAATGAGCCTTAGCCATTTTCACTCTGTCTTTCCATGCCATCATAAATTCTGCCACAAATGGACTAGGACCAACCTCACCTGTCGCAACAACCTGCGGAGTCAACGGTTTCTGCCCCGTTGCCAACTCAAATGGACTATAACCTGTTGCAGAAATTATGAGCATGTTGTAACTGAACTGAGCTGCGTCCAACAGCTCCGGCCAATTCTTCTGATCAGCTTGTACATAGTGCCTCAAGTAGCTTTCCAGAATCGTGTTAACTCTCTCCGTCTGTCCATTCGTTTCTGGATGAAAGCTCGAACTCCTGAGTAACTCTATTCTAGGCGGCTTGAACAACGCAGGCCAAAAATTGCCTGTGAACCGCGCATCCCAATCCGACACTATTTTCAGTGGTAAGCCCCAATACTTAACCACATGTCTGAAAAATAACTTAGCCACATCCGCAGCTTTGCATTGCGACTTCATCGGCACAAAGGTAGCATACTTGAAGAACCAATCAACCACCATGAAGATCCCATTGAACCCTTGCGCTTCTGGTAGCTGTGTGATGAAGTCCATCGAGACACTAATCCATGGTCTCTCCGGCACTGGCAATGGCTACAACAAGCCCGCCTTATTCTGCAAACTTGACTTGTCTTGCTGACAAATAAGACAAGTACGAACATATTCCTCAATGTCTACCCGAAGACGTTTCCAATAGAAACTCTTCTCAACCAATGCACGTGTTCTATGCTTCCCTGGGTGTCCTGCCCAAACTGAGTCATGACACTCCTTCAAAAACTCCTTCCTAAGCTGTGAAGTCCTTGGCACATACAACCGCTCGTCATAGTAAAGCATCCCATCTTTCTCCTTGAACCGGGTCATTTCTCCTCTCTTGATCTACGCCAAAATGTTGGCAGTCGTAGTGTCCTCCTTTAGAGCCTCCCTAATCCGCAACCACAAATTAGAAACAACCTGTACCATCAGTTGAAGTGACTGCCCACTCACTGTTGCTAATTGAGCCTTCCTACTCAACGCATCCGTAGCAGCCTTCAACCTGCCCAGTCTATACTCATAAATCATATCAAACTTTGCCAAAAATTCTTGCTACCTTGCTTTCTTTGGCGAGAGCCTGGGTTGCGTGGCAAAGTAACTTGTTGCTATGTTGTCCGTCTTGACAACGAACAGTTTTCCCAACAATTAGTGCCGCCACATCCTCAAGCAATGTACAACAGCTGTCATCTCTTTCTCATGAACCGAATATCTCCTCTTGCGGTCCTGGAGCTTGCGGCTCTCATACGCAACCGAATGTACCTCTTGCATCAGCACACCTCCGATAGCAAAGTCCAACGCGTCCGTTTGGACTTCAAAGTCCTTTTCAAAGTCAGGCAGCCTTAAAACTGGTGCGGTTGCAAGCCTGCGTTTCAGCTCATCAAACGCAGATTGGCACCTCTCTATCCACTTCCATACTTTACTCTTTTTCAACAAGTCTGTAAGTAGAGCTGCAATCTTTGAATATCCTTCAACAAACATGTGGTAGTAGTTAGCCAACCCCAGAAAACTTCGTACTTCATGTACTATTCGCGACTCCACCCAATCCTGTATCGCAACAACTTTGCTGTCATCCATCCGAATCACCCCATGGCCAATTCGATGGCCTAAGAACTGGATCTCTTCTTTCACAAACGAACACTTGGAAGCTTTCAAGTACAGCTGGTGCTCCCGCAACGCATCGAAAACCTCTTTCAGATGCTTCTTGTGGTCTTCCAATGTCTCGCTGTAGACCACTATGTCATCTAGATATACCACAACCGAGTTGTCCAAAAACGGCCGCAACACATCATTCATCAATGTGCAGAAAGTAGCCAGGGCGTTACATAACCCAAACGGCATAACAAGAAACTCAAAACTACCATACCTTGTCACGCATGTAGTCTTGTGCTCGTCACCTTCTGCAATCCGCACTTGGTAGTACCCCTGTCTCAAATCCAGCTTTGAAAACACTCATGCCTTAGCCAATTTATCAAAACAATCAGCCACCAACAGAAGAGGATACCGGTTCTTGATCATTTGCTTGTTCAACATTCTGTAGTCCAAGCATATCCGCAACTCGACTGTGTCCTTATTTCCTTGAAACAGCACCAGGGCACCATATGGAGATCTTGACGGCCTAATGAACCCTGCATCCGTGAGTTCAGTGAGCTGCCTCTTCAAATCCTCCAACTCGGGTCCTGATAATCTGTACGGCGCCTTTGCCACTGGTTTGGATCCTAGCTCCAACTCAATACAGTGGTCCACATTCCTCCTCGAAGGCAATGCTTTCGGTAAACTCTCGAGCATCAAATCTGCATACGCAGCCAACATGTCAGAGAGGACAGGAGGCATAGGCATCCCCACACTACCTGGATCAGACTCATCCAACAACGTTGCGACATACATCTACATTTCTGACCACTGAGCAGTCTTCTTTACCTTCACCACTGATACAAATTTGCCTTGTTCATCTGGTTTTCCTTCAATAGTTTTCACCACACTTGGCCTCTTACCCTTGAATATGACCAACCTATCTGCAAACGGCATCAAGACAGCTTCCTGTCTCCACAAGAATTCTTGCCCAAGAATCATCTCAAAATCATCAAGGGGCATCACTGTAAAATCAAATTTGCCTGTCCAAAGACCAATGTCAACAGTCACTCTTGAAGCTATGCCTGCAGCAGCCTTCGCTTGAGAATTTACTGCCTTTACTTTAACACCGCAGCTTGTCTTCTTCAACCCGATGGCATCCGCTACTTCCAGCTTCACGAAGTTGTGTGAGGCGCCCGTGTCCACCAAAGCCCTCACTTTTTTGCCATTTACCAGCACCTCAACAAAACTCAGCGCATGTGTGTCTTGACAGCCCCTGATGGCGCCCAAAACCACGCCTTTGTTCATCGCTATGTAAACCTGTCCAACCACAGCACACTCTTTTTTCTGACCGCGCGCTTCCGCAGTGCGCCCACAACAGCGCTCTTCTGCAACGTGTCCATCCGTAGCGTGCACAACTGTCACATGCTCGTTCGGTCGCTTCATTGTCGCACGCTCGTCCGCAGCACGTACTTCTGCCATGCCACGTGCACCACCGATCGCCCTTTGTCTGCGCGCTCCTAAGAGCGCTCGCACTTTTCTGTCGCACGTTTCTCTGTCGCATCCCGCACGTCCGCACCGCGCACTCCCAGAGCACCCGTCTCTGCGGCACTGCACGTCTCCGCAGCTCGCACGTCCAAATGCACATTTCCATCGCCAAACCTAGGCTCTCGCTCCGCAGAGCCTGCACCTCCGCAGTCTGGTGCACGCTCCTCCCAAGCGCGCATGCTCACCATCTTTTGCAAGCATTCTGGAAGCTCGCTCTTCCAAGCTGTCACTTCCTCTTCCTTCGCTGCAACCTGCGGTTGCCCCCAGCCTTCAAACCGAAGTGCACCCGCAAACCAGTCTAACGACAGTGGTTGCGGTGACACCTCCTTCACCGGTTCGGCTAAAAGAAGCTCCCATATCTTGCAACACTTTCTTCGTTTTCTCTGCGACTTTGGCAGTCCTGTCATCTTGAGCATCCCACCTGAACGGCTCTGATACCACCTGTCACAGCCACACTTCGCAAGCACTCTTGGCCTACTGAAGGTGGTGTGCGGCACTGCCAGGAAGGTCGCTTGAGGGTTTGCCCGCCCAAGTACCTAGCCTGCAGACTATGCCTTAACCTGCGGAATCCGTTTATCTTATAACACTTAACTTCTTAGCAATTTAACTATGTTACATTAGCCTTATGGTGCATTCAACACTTAGCCAATAAATTGCAGAAAAAAGATGTAGCAACAGTAAAAAGACACCAAGAAATAAGTGTGGGTTTCCCATTGGCAAAGCCCTAAGATATAATAAAAAGGAACAAAACTGTTTACATCAATGGAGTTGCCTAAGGCAGAGCTCCTGGTGCAAGCACACTAGCCACTACACCAAAAAAACAAAGAGATTACAAGTGCGCGAGACAGTCCCTAGAGGCGCCCTGTCATCTGCGGCTTCCTCAGACTTGCTGAACCCCTCTCTTTGTTTCCATCTTCTTGATGATGTCTTTGTCACAATGCCTTAGCTTTATTTATACCAAGTGAGCGTCCTTAAGTGGACCCGCGCTCACATTGCTTGTCTCCCACGCTACTCCGTCGCTTAACGCGCCAAGGTAAAGTGTAAACCAAGTAAGGTGGTGAAGCGCTCAAAGGTGACGCACTAAGGGGGTGAGTGCCCACTCCAAAGGTGGGACGTGCACATCCTTCTTCCGCACACACGTGAATGCTCCATCCGCCCATCCATCCAAGCTCCCGCACTCTTGCAACCGCCCGCCACCTTGCTGATGTCACCTTGTCTATTCGCTTGCCGTTCATGTGCGCCCAGCCTACGCACAACTGCCCATATACTTAGGCTTCCGTGAAGGTGTGCCAAGGTGCGCTCCGCATCAAGGTGTCATCTCAAGGAATGCGCCCACCTCCTAACGCATCCCAAGGTGCGCTTAGCGCTCTTAAGTGGTCATCGCGGTGGGGCCGTGACATAATGGGCTCATGGAACCCTTGGAGATGGTGATAATTCCTAGGAAGGTTTGTGCACTCACATTCATGGTGGTATGGTAGCACTTGGACTCACTTGTTGTTGAAATTGACACATGGCCCATCTTGTGGCTATTTTTATATTAATGAAGGTAGAGTTATGGACATACCTTGATGCGTTGAATTGACATGGGCTTGAAGCCCATAAAAGGAGTTTTAATCAATTATTAAATTGTATCTTGAAAAAGACATTGAAAATATTGCATGTGGCATCCTGTTGATTATGACGAACAATCTGGTTATGGTAATATGGCCATTGGGGTTTGGATGAAGTTAACATAATTTAAAACAAGAATTAAAGCCTAAATATATTTAAGTATTGAAGTCGGCCCCAAATAAAAATATGAACAGGATAATAAATTACTTTTGTAAAAAAACGACAGGTCGGCTCCATCATGAATATTTTTGGTTCACATTGGATATAAATACAAAAGTTAAAAGCTTGAACATAACAGAGATCATGGTGTGGTGTTAGAGAGAAGCAACAGGTGTGAGACTATAGTAGCCTTTTACTTAAGAAGGTATAAAAATTGGACCTAGTTTGTGAATGTGTTTGTGGGACAACAACTGTCATGCAGTGCGAGTTTAAGTACATATATAACTACTATAAGTGTTGGAGCAATGAATTGAGGGAAGACCTAGATTGTTTGTGTCTTGTGACTTTCATTCTACACATCATGGTTTTGAATATTGGTGCATGTACACACATTGAAGGGATGAGGTTCGATCAACTTGGAAGTACAAAGTTCAATTAGTTTTGAAGGCTTATAATAAACTGCATTGAAGCGTATAATAATTTGGGAGGTAGGGTGGTGCAAAGGAACATTAAACAATCTTGGATTGCAACCTAACCCATTAATCTCAGTTGGTGTTGATAGTCTAATAGAGGTTGAAGCCTCATAAACATCAGTTGTAGGTGGTGTATGAAAACTGTGTTGAAGCACAGTCCATGAATTGAAACTTATCTTTTTGGTTCAAATTGGATATAAATGCAAAAGAGAAAATATTGAACATAGAAGAGATCACGATGTGGTGTTAGAGAGCAGCAACAAGTGTGAGACTATAGCAGTCTTTCACTCACAAAGGTATAAAAATTGGCACCAGTTTGTGAATGTGTTTGTGGGATAGCAGGTGTGGAATGAGAGTTTAAGTACATGTATAATTGTTGTAAGTGTTGGAGAAACGAATTGAGGGCAGACCCTGATTGTTTGTGTCTTTTGAATTTCAGTATACACATCACGGGTTTGAATATTGGTGTATGTACACACATTGAAGGGTTGAGGTTGGATCAATTTGGAAGTACAAAGTTCAATTAGTTTTGAAGGCTGATAATAAACTTCATTGAACCATCTAAGTATTCGGGAGGTAGGGTGGATCAAAGGAACATCAAACACTCTTGGGTTGCAGCCTAACCCATTAATCTTGGTTGGTGTTGATAGTCTAATAGAGGTTGAAGCCTCATAAACATTAGTTGTAGCTGGTGTATGAAAATTGTGTTGAAGCACGGTCCATGAATTGCAAATTCTCTTTTTGGTTCACATTGGATATAAATACAAAATTGAAAAGCTTGAACATAGTAGTGATCACAATGTGGTTCTAGAGAGCAGCATCAAGTGTGAGACTGCAGCAGTATTTTACTCACGAAGGTATAAAAATTGGCACTAGTTTGTGAATGTGTTTGTGGGACAACAGTTGTGGAATGTGAGTTTAAGTACATATATAACTACTATAAGCATTGGAGAAACAAATTGAGGGTAGAAACAGATTGTTTGTGTCTTGTGAATTTTAGTTTGATCACGGTTTTGAAGATTGGTGTCTGTACACACATTGAAAGGATGAGGTTGGATCAACCTAGAAGTGCAAAGTTCAATTACTTTTGAAGGATGATAATAAACTTCATTGAAGCATATAATCATTTGGGAGGTAGGGTGGAGGAAAGGAACATCAAACACTCTTGGGTTGCAACCTAACCCATTAATCTCAGTTGGTGTTGATACTCTAACAATTGTTGAAGCCTCATAAACATCAGTTGTAGTTGGTGTATGAAAACTATGTTGAAGCAGAGTCCATGAATTGAAACTTATATTTTTGGTTCACATTGGATATAAATAGAAAAGTGAAAAGCTTGAACATAGTAGATATCACGATGTGGTGTTAGACAAAAGCAGTGGGTGCGAGACTGTAGCAGTATTTTACCCATGAAGGTATAAAATTGGCACCAATTTATGAATGTGTTTGTGGGACAACAGCTGTGGGATGTGAGTTTAAGTACAAATATAATTGATGTAAGTGTTGGAGCAGTGAATTGAAGGCAGACTCGGATTGTTTGTGTCTTGTGAATTTCAATCTACACATCACAGTTTTGAAGATTGGTGTTTGTACACACATTGAAGGGATGAGGTTGGATCAACGTGGAAGTACAAAGTTCAATTAGTTTTGAAGGTTGATAATAAACATCATTGAAGCATCTAAGTATTTGGGAGGTAGGGTGGAGCAAAGAAATATCAAACACTCTTGGGTTACTGCCTAACCCATTAATCTCAGTTGGTGTTGATAGTGTAACAGAGGTTGAATCCTCATAAACATCAGTTGTAGTTGGTGTATGAAAACTATATTGAAGCACAATCCTGGAATTGAAACTTATCTTTTTGGTACACATTGGATATAAATACAAAAGTGAAAAGCTTGAACATAGTAGAGATCATGATGTGGTGTTAGAGAGCAGCATCAGGTGCGAGACTGTAGCAGTCTTTTACAACGAAGATATAAAAATTGGCACTAGTTTGTGAATGTGTTTGTGGGACAACAACTGTGGGATGTGAGTTTAAGTACATATATAATTGTTTTAAGTGTTGGAGCAACGAATTGAGGGTAGCCATTGATTTTTTGTGTCTTGTGAATTTCAGTCTACACATCACGGTTTTGAAAATTGGTGTTTGTACACACATTAAAGGGATGAGGTTGGATCAACCTAGGAGTACAAAGTTCAATTAGTTTTGAAGGTTGATAATAAACTTCATTGAAGCATCTAAGGGAGGTAGGGTGGAGCAAAGGAACATCAAACACTTGTGGGTTGTAGCCTAACCCATTAATATTAGTTGGTGTTGATAGCCTAATATAGGTTGAAGCCTCATAAACATCAATTGTAGCTGGTATATGAAAATTGTGTTGAAGCACAGTCGATGAATTGAAACTTATATTTTTGGTTCACATTGGATATAATACAAAAGTGATCAGCTTGAACATAGCAGAGATAATTATGTGGCATTAGAGAGAAACAACAGGTGCGAGACTGCAACAGTCTTTTACTCACGAAGATATAAAAATCAACACCAGTTTGTGAATGTGTTTGTGGGACATCAGCTATGGGATGCAAGTTTATGTAAAGATATAAGTGCTATACAATGTTGGAGTAGTGAATTCAGGGCAGACCTAGATTGTTTGTGTCTTCTTAATTTCAATCCGCACATCATGGTTTTGAAGATTGGTGTCTGTACACAATTTGAAGAGTTGATGTTGGATCAACTTGGAAGTACAAAGTTTGATTAGTTTTGAAGATTGATAATAAAATTCATTCAAGCATACAAGCATTTGGGAGGTATAATGGAGAAAAGGAACATCAAATGCTCTTGGGTTGCAGCCTAACCCATTAATCTTAGTTGGTGTTGATAGTTTAACAGAGGTTGAAGCCTCATAAACATTAGTTGTAGCTGGTGTATGAAAACTATGCTGAAGCACATTCCATGAATTGAAACTTATCAGTTTGGTTCACACTGGATATAAATACAAAAGTGAAAATCTTGAACATAGCAGAGATCACGATGTGGTGTTAGAGAGGAGCAATAGGTGCAAGACTGTAGCAGTCTTTTACTCAAGAAGGTATAAAAATTGGCACCCATTTGTGAATGTGTTTGTGGGACAACGATTGTGGGGTGCAAGTTTAAGTACAGATATAACTGTTGTAAGTGTTCGAGCAACGAATTGACGACAAACCTAGATTGTTTGTGTCTGGTGAATTTCAATCTACACATCATGGTTTTGAAGATTGGTGTCTGTACACACATTGAAGGGTTGAGGTTGGATCAACCTGGAAGTACAAAGTTCAATTAGTTTTGAAGGATCATAATAAACTTCCTTGAAGCATATAAGCATTTGGGAGGTAGGGTGGAGCAAAGGAACATGAAACACTCTTTGGTTGCATCCTAACCCATTAATCTCAGTTGGTGTTGATAGTCTAACAAAGGTTGAAGCCTCATAAACATCAGTTGTAGTTGGTGTATGAAAACTGTGTTGAAGCACAGTCCATGAATAGAAACTTATCATATATAAATATATATCTGATTTGATGATTTTCATCAATTCATTCTTGTTTAAGTTGTTGTGTATTTTTTAGTTATTTGCTGAAGAATTAATTATGTATGTTAATTATATATGTTAGGTATATGGTTGGGATAAGTGTCATGTTGTTATTCCAGCCTTATTCCCCACTAGGTTCAAGTATGATGAGGTGAGGTAATGAGTGTAGCAATTATGGCTAAGACAAGTATTTAATTAGAGTCAACCGATCATCTTCATTAGTGTTTTGCATAGTGCAAGGTCAAAATCATAGTCAAATTCTTGCATGGACAGCCTTATTACTAATGATGTTTTTTTAACCTATTGAAACAAACTTACAAATCACTTGTTACATCACCTATGCACATAACTCAACCAGAGACATCAATCTGATGATACTTTCACATTTAGAACCTTTTTTTACTCGTCACCTTGTAGACCAGATAGATTGAAAACCTAGGCTTTATAGTGAACCCTCAATTTTCTGGGCATTCCCTTGGGATTCGTGACATCCCTCATTTACTTTATATTAGTTTCAAGAACTTCAAATTCAGTCAGGCAAATAATTTTAAGAACAACCAATCCATCATCGCCATAATGAAATTTGATAAGAAATCCATCTGAAACTCTTACAGTTTAATCACTATACACTAAAAACACTTAAGATTATTTATGAGACATCGTTGCAAGTACAGTTTAATCAAGATACACTAAAAACACTTGAGATTCTTTATCAGACATTGCTGCAAGTACTCACTTTGAGAAGTTTTTAAGTAGTATCAACAAGGCCATTATGGCTAGCCATAAATTTTAAGAATAATATTCTTGAGAACAAGATCAAATCAAGAAGCTTTGAATCAAAATATAATGTACAGGATACCTGTTAATTTATAATGGATGCACTCTAGCCTTGTAAGAATAAATAACAAAGTGAATGACCAACACTGTGGAGGCTTTGAGACTATTTCAATATTTTCTATGTGTAAGAATTTGCAAGTGGATTCCACTCAGCTCTCACTACGCCTCCTCGCAGCCCTGTTTCCTCGCCCTCCTTTGCGTACCCCTCATTACAAAGGTCCCTAAACATCTTCTCTGATAAGACCCCACTCTCCCCCTCGGTCTTGCCATTAGATTCCCTCAGATTCGAAAATGTCACTATCAGAGAAAAATAAAAATAAAAATAAAAAAAAAACCTCCTGAACTCACGGCTTCTATTCCAGCCTTGTATACCCCTTTATCTACTAGACTTAAAAATGCGGCTTGTCAACATTCTTATTCTCCTCATAGGGTTCTTAGAGCTTCGACCCCTCAACAGAGTGGTTCTTAATGCGCATCCTTTCCCTATACGTCCGTGGCTTGGGGGGCTTAGCCAAACAAAAAAAGTCTTCGTGACCAGTTCTCTTCTCTTTCGCCTGATGTTGTTCTCCTGCAAGAAACTATGACCAGTTCTTATTCTGCCCTTCTTTCTTTTTCTAATCTTTGTCCTGGCTAGGAATTCTGCGCGATCAGCTCCTCTGGTCATTCGGGGGGCATTCTCTCTGGGTGGAATCCGAAACTCATTAAGTGTAAATCCTATCACACTATGGCAGGCATTCTGCTCAAGGCCGCCTGATTCGAGGATCTTCCTTTCCCCTTTCCATCCTTTATTGTTATGGTCCCTACCTTCATAGAGAAATTTTTTGGAATTATGTGGCTAGAGGTGGTCTGCTTACCTTACCTAACCTGATCCTTGCGGGGGATCTGAACCTTACTTTGAATGTATCTGAGATTTGGGGCTCTAAGGCTCAACTTGACCCCTTGGGGCCCTATTTTACTAAACTCTTCTCGGATCATCAGCTGGTGGATCTGGCCCCCTCATGCGATGGACATACTTGGAGGAATGGAAGGATAGGGGAAGAGGGCATATCCAAAATACTTGATCGATTTCTGCTATCTAATCACCTTGTTAGCCTCCTTGCCAGATATCGGGTTTGGGATCATAGATCTGGAGTCTCTAACCATTTTCCTGTTCTATTCGAATGGCTGGATCATCAGATCTCTTGTGCTTTCCCCTTCAAATTCAATCATTCTTTGTTGGATAATGAGTATTTTATTCATATGATTAAAATTGAATGGCCTCTTATTCCGTCTCATGCCACGGAGGATGCCATGGAAGACCTCTCTGTTAAATTGCGTCTCCTTAAAGGAAAATTCAAGTCCTAGACTAAACATATATCTATTGAGTTAAAGGACAAATCAGCTCTTGTGGAGGATGAAATAAGCTCTATTCTAGATTCCTCGACAACGGCTATTTTAAGTGTTGGGGAGCAAATCCAGATTGGCAGTTCTCAGACTTGAGCTCAAAAAGTAGATGGATCATGAACTACTATCCACTAGATTACAGAGCAGAGTGTCGTGGGCTCTTCAAGGTGATGCTAACACTAAATTCTTCCATGTTGTGGCATCTGCTCGGAAAAACCATAATGCCATTTGGATTCTTGAAGATGAGGCTGGCAACTTGGTCATTCATGATCAGGGTCTCAAGACTATGGGGATGCAGGTTTTTAAGAACATTTTTGCTGATGATAATTTGACGAACATTGCGGCCCAACTCAAGGTGATCCGATTATTTCCCTCTTTCATCAGCCTTGAAGAGAGGGAGTCATTCTCTTGTCAAGTTTCTTTAACTGAAGTGGAGGCTGCACTCAAATCCTTCAAAAAATATAAGTCTCCAGGTCCTGATGGATGGCCTGTTGAATTTTATTTGGCTTTCTTCGATTTGCTGGGGCCTGATCTTGTTAATATGGTTGAGACATCCAGGAAGGATGGTCGGGTGGTGCCTTCCTTAAACTCCACCTTTATAGCACTTATCCCCAAAAAGGAATCGCCCATCTCTTTTGCTGATTTCCGTCTCGTTTCTCTCTGCAATCTGGTCTATAAGTTGATATCTAAGGTTGCGGCTTTGAGGCTTAAGCCCTTTCTGGACAAATCCATCTCTCCCCAGCAATTTGGTTTTTTGAAGAATCGCCAAACCATTGAACCCTTGGCCATTACGCAGGATGTCCTCCATACTGTCAAAACCAAAAATACATGTGCCCTCATTTTAAAATTAGATCTGACTAAGGCATTTGATAAGGTCAATTGGACTTTCATCAGACTTATCCTACTACAAATCAGGGTCCCGCTAGTAGGAGTGAATTGGATTCTGGGTTGTATATCATCTGCAAATTTTGCCATCCTTGTTAATGGCTCCCCCTCTCCCTTTTTCACTGCTTCTCGTGGCATCGGGCAGGGATGCCCCTTGTCTCCTCTACTGTTCATTCTGGTAATTGAAGGGCTTAGTTTAATGATTGAGGATGCCAAAGTTAATGGCAGAATCAGAGGAATCAAGATTTCGCCTCAGTTTTCCCTCACACATCTACTCTTTGTAGATGATGTGATCATGTTTGGTATCAGTACTTTTGAGGAATGGATGGCCTTTAAAGTTATTTTGGACACATTTTGTGAGGCATTAGGCATGCAAATCAACTTGGATAAATCGTGCTTTCTACATAATGATTTAGATGCCAATCTTCTGCGCAGGATCACTAGGTTACTTCCCTATCGATTTGAGCATATTAATAATGGATTTAAGTACTTGGAATACTATATTAAGCCATTGGGGTACCTGGTTAGGGATTGGCATTGGATCCTTTCAAAATATGAAAAATGGATCCACCACTGGACCAATCGGCTCTTATCTCTTGGTGGTCGTCTTGTTCTTATCAAATCAGTGCTATCCAGTCATTCCATCTACTGGATGGCTTTGGTTCTGATCCCTCAGTCCATACTTGACAAACTCAGGCACGTGATCTTCTCTTTTATGTGGGGTTCATCATCTAAGAAAAAGAAATATCATCTTGTGGACTAGCCCATTTTAGCACACCCAAATACCCTAGGTGGATGGGGTATTAAGCAGCTATCATGGTTCAGTCTCTCCTTGAGACTTAAAAGCTTCTGGCTGGCTATCAATGGCAAAGGTATTTGGTTTCGGCTTCTATCTGTTAAATATTTGAAAAGAACTCCTCTGCACTCCTGGCTTTGTAAAAAGTCTTTTTCTCCTCGAGGAGCATCTGTGATTTGGAAGGGTTTTCTTCGTACTGTTTCTTGGCTTGGCAAAGGGCTTACTTGGAAGGCTGGTAATGGGACTTCAATCCGACTGGGAGTGGATCCCATTGTTGGTTTGGGGTCATCATTTCTCCTCCCCCACAATCTACGGGATTATTTGGAATATTATGGCATCTGTACTTAGGATCAAGCGTGGAATCAAACTCCACTTGCTCAGAGCTATTGGTTCTCGGCAAATGATCTGGATATTCAGGGAGAATGGAAATTAATATGGGAAAGCTACATTAGAGGGTTGGAGTATGGAAGGATTCTCCTTACTGACAATTGTGATTCTCTATTATGGGCACATAAAAATTATGTGGGTCCTTTAACTGCTGCCTGGAGTTATGATTGCATAGCTTCATCGTATTGCTCTGAGGTTCAGTCCTCTGCTCTTTACTCGCTCTGGAATCTTAATATCCCCTTGAAGATTGGATGCTTCATTTGGTTAACTGGTAGGGGTCGGATTCTGACTTGGGATCAATTACAACACCAGGGTTTGCAGGGCCCTAGCAGACGTGTCCTTTGCTGTTTGGGTGAAGAAAATACTCAGCATCTCTTTATTGATTGTTCATTCACCAAAGGAGTATTTTCCTACTTTGATGTTCGATATGGATTTCCTCCTCCTCAATTTGTATCTGTCTCTTCTTTTCTGGGATACTGGTTCAGCAATATCCCAATCTCTGCACACTTCATATATCTACCGATTTTCTTTTTTTGGTGTATTTGGAATCTCAGAAATCGATGCATTTTTTACAACAAAACACCCTCTATCCATGCTCTTATTATTTAGATTGATAACTTTATGCACTTGTATCCAGTACCACAAAAAAAGCAAGAATCAAGAATATTGGTCTGAGTCCCATGATCAAATACCCTTGTGGCTTTTTTGATGGGGCTACTGCAGGGAATATTGGTGGTGTCGGCTTTGTGACTCATCTCAATGCTGATTATTGCATTAGTTTCTCCCTAGGCTGTGGATGCAGCTCAAACACCAGAGCTGAATTACTGGCACTATGGGCTATTTTGAGAGTGAGTAAGTTGATGGGTTTATCCATGCACTCGATATTTGGTGACTCGCTTGTCATTATTTCTTGGCTTAATAAACTCGCAACTCTTAATGTCCCTTCTCTGAATCATTGGTGTGATGACATCTGTTCTATGTTGTTATCTGCCCCTCATGTGATCTTCAAACATATATATCGTGAGCATAACACGCGGGCTGATGGTCTCTCCAAGCAGGCTTTGAAGATGGATATGGGTTTTGGTTTCTTTTTTGAATCTCTGGATGGCATGATCATAGATCACTTGGTCAATTTATGCTTTTTTAGCATGTGCAGAGCTATATGCTCTTATGCTTTTGGCACTTTGTGATTTGATATGTATTTGTTCTTAGTCCGCTTTGCAGTGACTTTCAGCTGGCACGCTTTGCTCAAGACTTGTCTGTTTTTTTATCACTCTCGATATCACTATCAGCATATTCTGACCTGTTTATCAGGAATGATGAGAAAGTCTGCAATTGTTAGACTTTGTGCTCCTCCTATATGAGTTGTTTGTATGTTGCTTAGTTCTTTGTTGTTCTTGTCTTGATGGCATGTCATTTGTGCATTTTTTGCCAGGACTGAGAGGCCATCTGCTGGATATATGTATAAGATGTCTTTTGATTCTTGAAATGAATAACAAAGGCTGGTATTTTTTCCTCTGAAAAACTTAGCTTGTTTGGGTTGAAATTAAGCCTAGAGGAAGAAAATTTATAACAAAATCATTGCTACTCTTCACTACTAAAAGACAAAGACAGTATGAGGAATGATGTGGGAGCTTATATTGTCTTGACTTTCCAAGACTGTCTTTTACACTTAGCTGTCCATTTGACTCTCATGACGTGGGGAGTCTGGGACTAAGTAAAGCTGGGAAGAAGTGCTCCAAATCTGTCTTTCACACTTAGCTGTCCAATTGACTCTAATGACGTGGCGACTAACTAGAGCTGAGAAGAAGTGCTTGTTGCATGGACCACACCATGGCCCCACCGAATAACGGATATAACTTAACCATTAATGGATATAACGTGACCGTGTTTGTTGTTGAGCCGAGTTACCATTGTGTAATAAGACATGCCTTTGCATGGGGGACCGCCATTCCTTTGGATGTATATAGTCATTACGTGGAACATTTTAAACTTGAGTAGTGAAGCTGTATAGTTGTGTTGCGTCTTCATGAAATAATAATTAAATCACTAGTTATGCTGCGTATACATAATACTCACAAGTTATTTTATGTATCTTCCAAGAAAAAACCGATAACACGCATTATTTTGGGATCTCACGAGGGACTAGTGGGATAGTTGGCAATTTTTTATTTATTTATTTTCTAATCATTCACATTATTTTTTTTAAAAATTGGTTGAGAGATCATCATTATTTTGTTAAGGAAATTGAAGAGAATTGATGCATGTGGTAGTTCATAAAGTGTTGTTTTTTATCCACATTTAGTTAGATTTATACTACATTACAATTTTGAAAATTTAGTTGTAATAAATTAACTTCAATACTAAAGATATTATCGAAGGATTTAGTGAAAGGAAATATAAACCCTAATGCAATTTTGAAAACTTAGTTGTAACGAATTAACTTTGAAAACTTAGTTGTAATAAATTAACTTTAAAAATAATCAATTTTATAAACTTATTTATAATAAATTAACTTCAATATTCAAAGTTATTATTGTTCAATATTAAACGTTATTATTGATAAGTACGTATTTAAAGGGTTTAGTGAAAGAAAATGTTTTTTAGGTATGATTGAAATCACATGCCAACCAACAACCATGAATCAAGGTCGTCCTTACATTGGTAAGAGAGCACGTCATGACTAACGTTAAAAAGTTTTGTTATTTTTGAATACTACTTTCTAACTATGTCGAGCGCTATTATTAATCAGTTGTTTTCTTAATGTGATCTTTCCATTTCAACATTAAATTAGATTCGAACAAGTACTCCTGTTATCAGTGATTTTTTTTTTCCTTAATCTGATCTTTACGGATCTTTACATTTAATAGATTTGAATTACACGTCATCACTGTTTACTTTCATGTGATTTACCCAATAATTTCGCTGTAGTTTACAGTACACCACATGCAATGAAATCGTTTTAAAATTTCAATTTGACTTTGATGCAAGCGTTCATGGTCATGTTTCCCATAATGCCATTACTAGCAATTTCGCTGTCATACAATGTATTTGGTGGTCATTGGCCTGTGATGAAGGTGGGTGGCTTTGTCAAGTCATATGGACGACAGTCGATATAATTTTGTACTGACCAGGCTGTAGAACGCAAGAAAACAAAAAGAATCGTGTGATGCCATGACTGATCAGCAGCAATCAGAATAGTGATCCTCATCGCGTTATGAAATGGTTGGTGAGATTTGTGGCCCACGACAAGATCGATCAGAAATCCTTGTATTAAGATCCAACATCCTTGTATTCTTTCCAACCAGGAATTTAGCTGAAGTGAAAGAATCAATTGGTCATGATTCCATGGCGCAGGCTCCTGATTCTGATAACCTTCATCTACTTGATCGTCATACTAATTTTTCCTGCACAGGCGGCCGAGGACGGGGATTCTCCACATACTACTTTCGCCTTCAACGGATTCAATGGGAGCAACTTGATCTTGGAAGCGGAGGCTTCTGTAATCGGCTCCAAGTCCGTGCTCGCTCTCACAAATCACTCGCATTTCATTTTAGGCCGCGCGCTGTATTCAATTCCAGTGCAGATGAAAAGAAACGAGACGGTTTTCTCCTTCAGCACTACCTTTGTGTTCTCCATTGTGCCTCCTCCGTCTGACGCAGGCGGGCATGGAATAGCCTTCATCATGACGCCTTACACATCTACCATGGGCGCTCTGTCGGCCGAGTATATGGGTTTGCTCAACCTCAGCAGCAACGGGCAGGAATACAATCACTTATTCGCAGTGGAGTTCGATACGAGCACGAATGTGGAATTCGATGACCCCAACGGCAATCACGTGGGCGTGGACATCGACAACCTTGTGTCAGTTCAGGCCGAGACCGCCGGGTACTGGAATGGGGAGGACATGAGCTTCCATGGATTGAGCCTCAAGAGCGGACGGAACATACAGGCCTGGATCGATTACGATCATCTTGAAAGCCGCGTCAATGTTACCATTGCGCCAGTTGGATTGCCGAGACCGCATAGGCCGCTGATATCTAGGAAAATCGATCTGTACAGCGTTCTGCAAGAGAAGATGTTCGTTGGATTTTCCGCTGCCACGGGGAACTTCGCGGAAGATCATTACATTCTGGCGTGGAGCTTTAGCACGGAAGGCACAGCGCCGCCCCTCGATGTGTCGCGTCTTCCTTCGTTTTTTCACATATATTCCAAGCGTCCGGGCCGGGGATTCATAGCCGGCGTCACCGTGGCTGCGCTCGTTCTATTCTTGCTGACGGGTTTGGTCGTGTTTTTCAGAAGACCCTGCAAGAACAGGGAAACGATGGAAGAGTGGGAACAGGAATACTGGCCCCATAGATTCACTCACAAGGAGCTGAGCATCGCCACGTGCGGGTTCACGGAAGACAACGTTTTGGGGCAAGGGGGTTTCGGCAAGGTTTACAAGGGTGTTCTGCCTAGCAGCGGCCAAGAAGTTGCAGTGAAATGCATAACGAAGGAGTTCACGGAAGGAATGAAGGGGTTTGTCGCAGAGATATCGAGTATGGGGCGCCTACAGCACCGGAACCTGGTTCAGCTCCGTGGTTGGTGCCGGAGGCAAAAGAAGCTATTCATTGTTTACGATTACATGCCCAATGGTAGCCTGGATAAGCTCATATTCGGAAACCCGATAACGGTCCTGCCGTGGCCTCGGCGATATACGATCCTGAAGGGCGTGGCTGCAGGGCTGCTGTATCTGCACGAGCAATGGGAAAAGAGGGTCGTCCACAGAGACGTTAAGTCGAGCAATGTGCTGCTGGATTCGGATCTCAACGGGCGCCTCGGAGACTTCGGCCTCGCTCGGCTGTACGATCATAGTGAGAATCCCGAGACGACTCATGTTGTGGGAACGCTGGGGTACATAGCGCCGGAGCTCATACAAACGGGGAAGGCCACGCCCAGCTCGGATGTGTTCAGCTTCGGGGTTCTGTTGTTGGAGGTGGCGTGCGGGAGGAGGCCTGTGGATCCGTTGAACTCCGTGGAGCGGGTGATTTTGGTGGAATGGGCGTGGGAGCTGTACACGGAGGGGACGTTGCTGGAGGCGTCAGATCCAAAACTGGGGAAGGATTATGATGTGGGCGAGATGGAGAAGGTGCTGAAATTGGGGTTGTTGTGCTCTCATCCGGAGCCCGAGTACAGGCTGGTCATGCGCCATGTTTGCCAAATATTGGAAGGCGAAGCTCCTCTTCCTAACCTCTGCACGGCTTCGTTTAACGTGAGTATTATGGGTGGTTATCCCAGAAGAGGGCTATTTAGGTATACAGGTGACCAGTCTGGGGAGGAAACGTCTACCAGAAGCCAATCAGATGGAAGGTTCAATTCGGCTTCCGATATCTCTCCATCGTTGGGGTATAGTCACAGTAACATGTCTCAGCAGGAATGTGTGGGGTTAATAGGTTCCACCGGGAATGTCTCAAATTTGTAAGTGAAAATAGAATAGTTTTGTTTCTTTCTTTCACGATAGATGGTTGTAGACTGGAAGTGGGGATAATCCCAGTTTTGTGACTTAATGTGTTTATATTTTTATTTATTTTGGTTGCAGGACATAATTGATTTCTAAAATAATAGCTGTAGAAAATTATATCATATTAAACAAACAATCCAGTTGAGTTTACATAATCCTACGATCTCCACATGGGCCAGACATCGTAACATTAAAAACATCAACGTATCACGATAATCGTAATCTTGCATTTTAAGGGTATTATTAAAAGATACATAACGCTGTTGCCCCGGTTGTATACAAATTTTCTGGATGGTAAAGTTCAAATATAATTGGGGTTGTATTGGACTTTTCTATATTAATATTGGGAGATGGTTCGAAAATCCCAGAATATTTGGTAGAATCTAAAATATTTGACAGAATCCAGAATATTTGGTAGAATATAGATATAGTAAATTTATCTAATTTTCTTAGATATTATAAAATGATGATGATAGTTAAAGTAGAGACCAAAATTAGTCTATCAAATCTAAAGAAGTGAATTATTTAGATATAATTTTGACATGTTAAAAAGCTAGGAAAATCAACATTGCAACAAAGATTATAAAACTGAGATCTAATGTAGATGTAAGCAGGACACTCTAAGAGGAAGTGATTTTCATCCTCGATGTTCATAAAAACTATTTAAATTTTATTGTTTTATTTTTAACTTTGTTCATAATTCTTTCATAATTAATTAAATTAGATTTTAAAAATTTAAAGCTTTAAAATTTATGATATATATTTTGTTTTATTATTTAATTATAAAATCAAAATTAAAATAATTAAACAACTTCATTACATTTCATTCAAAATTAAAATAATTAAACAACTCCATTACATTTCAATCAGTCTCATTCCAATAATCATGACATTCTTTTTAAGTTTATGTGAATCATACCTATCTTTTTATAAGTTTATGTGAATCATACCTATCTTACCATTTTTTCTACGTGTCCTTCACTCCTTTAGAATGTCAAATATTTTTTTTTATTATCAAATAAATTTTTAATGAATTTTGATTTATAAAAGTGTATGTAATTTCTGTCGCTTCACGCATTCGGACAACTTTCTTAGGTATATTTTTTACCATTAAGTAATATACTATTTTGCCAACCTTGAAGAAAGTTCTTTGTCCTTTTTACAAATAATGTTATTGATTCATTAAAAATAATATAAAAATAAATTTTAATTTACAAAAATACGTTTATATGTATATTTCACGCTTCATGTGAATAAAAAAAACGAACTACTTTAATGTATACTGTTTTGCAAACCTTGAAAAAAGTGTTTTGTCTTTTTTTACAAATAATGGTAGTGATCCATTAAAAATAATATATAAATAAATTTTAATTTACATAAATAAGTTTATATAGACTTCACACTTTTATGTGAATACAACAAACTAATTACTTTACAGATTAAAATAATACAATTTGGATAAAAAAAATTACTTTACACATTAAAGTATGATATCATTTTGTAATATAGTAAAGAAATATACTAGCAATTGTATGAAGAGGTGTAAAGGAAGGCTTCTACTGCAAATGAATGTTGATAGAACGGGAACCAATAGATGGAAAGTGGAAAGTGCTAAGTAATATAACTATTTTCTTTTAACTTAAAGTGACAATATGAATGATATGTTAATAAAAAATTAATAAGGAAATTATAGACCTGTAAGTTGCATAATCTTATACTTAATTTAGTTAAAAATGTATTTATATATTGGATGAATCATAACAATATTAGACTTATAGAATTGAAATAAGTATATGAAAATATATTAATTTTTTAAATATTAAATAAATAATAAATTTTATGTATCTTATAATAAAATGTTTACACAATCATTATTATAAATTCTTATGAATTATATAGTTAAAGTCCACGAAATATTTGATTATGCATTATTTTGTCTATACATCTTGTTGTTTAATATTCTATTTAATAACAATCAAATTAGATGAATGATTTTAAAGATATGATATAATAATAATAATCTATTTTTAAGGTCATCGCTAAGCGAGACACCAATTTGGTGTATGAGACCCCCAAGTCTATATAGGTGTACATGCACTACCCCCCTCTGGAGTTGAACATGTGACCTCCTAAGAGGAAACACACGCTCTTAACCATTAGATATGAAAACCTAAATGTGTTGAGAGAGCATACTGACCCAGATAGTATTAAATGGATCATGTTCATCATATTATTATTTTTTACTATGCTACTTATTCTAAGAAAATAGTAGCACCCACCTTAAGACAAAAGGTTTACACAACTACTATTATAGTATAGTCTTATGGAACATAGAGTTTAAAAGTGTTATTTTCTATTTTGTACACCTCATTGCTTAAAATTTAATTCACTATTATATTTAACAACAACTAAGGTCAATCAAAGAGTTTAAACATGTGATAATTGTATATCAAATATGTAAATGTGTTCATGAGTACCTACTCGCCAACATAGTATTAAATGGACCCTAATCGCTAGTTTGTTCTGCTAGTAAAAAATGGAACTAAATGGGGCATGCTCATAATGTTATTTTTTCCCTTTTGTTATAGTTTGTCTAAATAGTCAAGAGGCCAGCAAATGTTGGACCATGCTCATGATGTTATTTTATTTTATTTTTTGTCTTAGTTTTGTACAAATAGTAAACAAACTAACTAATAGCTTGTTAGCATATTTTTCTTTATAGATCCCATAGAAATGCCATCACATTGGGAGGCCCCCTTCTTAGGCACCAACATGGCCCTTCACTGAAGAGCACGCATACCAACTATGATTTGGTTTAAAATTTACCATCTTTGATCCATCGCACTGATTTGAACTCGTTGCAATATTTACCATAGATGCTCTCCATGTGAGGCATAGAGTAGAAGAGCCACATATTGTTGACCCCTTCTTCACTCTCGTTTCATCAGAAAGGACATCGTCTTTATTGTATTCTTAAATTTAATATAACATGATGCTTTTCCCACCATTGCTTATGCTTGAATATTAGATAATAGTTTGGAATCCATTATTACATCCCTATCTTCTTCATTCATAAGCTAGGGTTCCTTCTCGTGAATTTTGTTAGCTTGTTTCATCAAAATCCTTAATGGTTTGTATCAAATTGGCATATTATGTTTTGATTCATCACATGTCACTAACCCACCATCTCATCCATACTATGAAGATCATTTGCATTCTTATGGTTTCCTTCATCATTCCCTCAAGAACATTACCACCATTGCACCCCTACTTGGATGCTTTCATTTGCCACTATTGATCCAGTTAGTTGGATTTTGAGGTATATATTTCCTTGCTTGTAATATGTCCAAATTTCTTCATCCTTTTGGGAAGAGTTCATAGTGTTCCTTTGGCACCGCCATATTACATCATCTATTTATTCCAACAATCCTAGACACCCTTATTTAGAGCATCCTCGTTGAGTCACCCTTGGGGTCTCTTTGTTTCGATATCCCATCGAAGTTTTATCACAATTCCTATCCCTCATTGAATCATCGTCACCCTATTTTTCCATTTTTGGCCATATCAACACTTGTCATTTACTACTCCCAACATAGACAAGGAGCATGAACATTTATGTGCTTTTGGGATTTGAAACTCCTAAAAGCAGTTGAGGTTTGGTTGCAAGATCTTGGACATTACCATCATATGGAAATATTCTATACATGAGTAATTTCTAGGCCATGGATTCATGCAATGAATTTCCATGGAGGGGTTTGATTGGACAATAGACAACCTATAGAGTCACTCCAATACATACCATATTGTTTCCATTGAATTTGGATGCACATGGTACAGTTTGGAAATGATCCTCCTAATTGGACAATTTTGTGTAGATTGCGAAACCAAAGAAATATTTTCACTTGCAACGAAAAAGATAGGCAGTATCTTAATTAGTCAAAGGAATTTATTTTAGAAACAATTTTGTTGGTATGTATTACTTTTTCATATGATGCATGAGAGTTGGAAGACAATTGAAGTTTACAAATTTCCAAAATAAGAATAATATTTTTTGGATGTACGTCAGAATAATGAATAAGAATTATTTTAATCTAGGAATGTTTGGTAGGATTCCATTAGTGTAGTATATGGGGCTACAAGAATATCTCAAGTCTACAATTAGTTATGGTTGGTTACATACAAAAAGGTGTTCCTCTAGATGCTATATGGAATGGAATTGGCTACATGGAGGACTTCAAGGATTTTACTTTGGATCCTATAAACTATCCCGCAAGTAAGATGCACTTTTTTCTTGGATAAGCTCCATGCATCCAACCAAGAGGTATGTGCTAATAGGTAGTGAAATCATTATAAATTTATAGAAATTTCAAGGATTTTACTTTGGATCCTATAAACTATCCCGCAAGTAAGATGCACTTTTTTCTTGGATAAGCTCCATGCATCCAACCAAGAGGTATGTGCTAATAGGTAGTGAAATCATTCTAAATTTATAAAAATTTAAATACTAGGATCATGTTGTGGGATTAAAGCTATATGGAAATTTTAGTCAATGGTTTCTTAATGATGGGTTATAATATTAACAAAAGAAAGAAACCATGTTGATGACGAGAAGTTACCAAAAAAAATTTGTAATACTATTACTCATCATCATGGAAAGAAACATTTTGATGATGAAGACCTATAAAATTTTCACAAAGATTTAATTCAAAAATATAATGGACATTGTTACTCCTGTGAAAATTACAAATTATGTAAATATAAGTTACTATTTTTTTAATTATAGAACAAGATATTACATGTAAAGTTTTAAAAAACATTTTGGTCAATATGAATGAAATCATGGGTAAAGGTTGTTAGATTTTTATCATTCAAGCTAGCATTATGATCTTAGGATCTTTAACTGAGAGAATAACATGCACAGCTATAAACACAAGAGACAAGAGACACAAGAATTTTCCTCTGGGAAACCATCAAGGAGAAAACCCTGCAACTTCCTCAGAGATAGAATCAGCACCAAAAGTAAAACCCGAAAACATGAAGATGATCTCCCGACAACAATAGTCTCTCTCTTGTCCCAGCAACTTCTCTCTCACTCATGCGCCCCAATGAGTGAGTGTGTGTATGTGATAAATAGAGAGGCTCACTCTCTATTTATATTCTTCCGTTCACCTAATGTCCACTCCAACATGTCAGCCTCACTTAACAATTACTTATTGGAGCAGACATCTCTAGGAGAGTCTAATAACCCTAGTGCCCCATAACTTGTGGGGACTTTGCCCCTCCTCCCAACAAGGAGGGTTATCCTTAACACAATGGTGGGGACTATTGCCCCAACTTACAATAACTCACCTAGGGTCGACTTCTCTAGGATAGTCCAATAACCCTAGGGCTCCACAACTGTGGGGACTTTAACCCTTGAACAATAGGAGGGTTAACCACAATGACTTGACATGACTTTTTTACATTATAGAAACTCCCGATCAGAACATCGGGGCATGACATGACTCAATTACATTACAAACACTTCCCAGAATAAACATCGGGGTACAATACATAAGATATACAAGTGAATACATTCTGAAGTTACAATTACATCAACACTCCCTCTTAACTAGGAAGGTATTCTCTCGACACAATTCATTAGCACAAGTATTCTTCTCTGTATCATCTGTATCATCATCGAGTCCTCATCATTTTCATCTTCAAGTCATCTTTATCTGGATATGGATCATTAGAGGAAATTTCAACTCAAAATGGGCCTTTTAACTTTGATTCAAATTCCATGTCATCATGTGTTAGCCAATGAAATTGCTTTAAATTTGAAATACCGTATAGGTCTTAAACACTTTTTTAATATAAATTTGGGGATAGGTATCATAAAAAAAACTACTTTTTTTTGTTTGTATTTTCGACATATCTCCCTGTGTTTTTACTCAAATTTCGATCGGGAGAGCTCGTTGGATGCGGAATTAAATTCCGCATCCAACGAGTGCCCACTCGACATACTTTCGATGGACCCCTCTACCCCAAAAACAAGAAATACCTGAAAAAACGTGATGATGACATCATCATCACGTTTTTTCAGGTATTTCTTGTTTTTGGGGTAGAGGG
>LPNX010763824.1:119931-215497 GCA_001517045.1 Pseudotsuga menziesii
AATGAGCTCTCCCGATCGAAATTTTAGTAAAAACGCGAGGAGATATGTCGAAAATACAAACCAAAAAGTAGTTTTTTTCTTTTCTTCCTCCAAAATTAATAAATATTATTTTATTAATTCTTTTTAGGAGGCCCATTTTGAGTTGAAATTTCCTCTAATGCATCACTCGATCTAGATCATCATCACTAGATCTGGATCATCACTCGATCTGGATCATCTCTGGTTCTGGAACATCTCTATTGGATCATCATCATGGGTGCTATCTCTTGATTCTTCTCATCATAGGAAGTTCTACAAATCCAGCCCTTTTTCATGTTGGTTGTAGGCCTAGCCTCCATGTAGGTCTTTTCCAGCACTTATATCTGACCCTAAGTCAGAATGGCCTGCCCAGCCCTTATATCTGATCATGTAGGAACCAATCCTATAATCATATCAGAAAGGAATGCCCAGCACTCACATCTGACCATGTGGGAACACATCCCACAACCCTGTCAGAAAGGCCCAGCACACACATCTGACAACCAATGTCAGAAAGTCCTAGCACTTACATTTGACCATGCGAGGAACCACTCCTCCATGCCAAAACGGCTCTGCACTTACATCTGATCATTGTAGGAGCCAATCCTACAATCTCCTCAGAATGGCTCTGCACTTACATATGATCATTGTAGGAACCAATCCTATAATCACCTCAGAATGGCTCTGCACTCACATCTGATCATGTAGGAACCAATCCTACAGTCACATCATAATGGCCCTCATTCCTAGATTGAGCTTTCCTGGTAACTGACCAGGTGCCTCCATTCCAAGAATGGAATTCAGTGCTTATATCTTATCATGTAGGAACCAATCCTAAAGTCACATCAGAATGGCTCAGCACTCACATCTGACATGGAAGGAACCAATCCTCTCACCATGATAGAATGGCTCAACCCTTACATCTGACCATGGAAGAAACCAATCATCTCACCATATCAGAATGGCTCACGAACTCATCACTTCCCTTTGGAGGGAACCCCAATCTGGAGAACACCAAGCTTCTCCCTGAAGTATGCAAACTTCACTCTGGCTAATGGCTTAGTCAACACATCAGCTATCTGTTCATCTGTCGCAACATACTGGAGCTTCACTCCTCCCCTCTGCACCATATCCCTGATATAGTGATACTTGATCTTGATATGCTTCGACTTGTCATGGAACACCGGATTCTCTGAGAACTTCACACAACTCTGGTTGTCGCAATGTATACAAGTAGCATCCAACTAGAGATCAAATAAATCAGACAGCAGCTTCCTCAACCATACTGCCTCACAACTAGCTCAACAAGCTGCGACATACTCTTCTTCAGCTGTGGAAAAACTTACCTTACTTCCCAAATTTATGAATCCAAAAAATCACTAATTATAGACAAAAGAGATCCCCTAATTCTTTCAAATTGTTCCCTTTGATGGGCTATGGATAGACAGGATTGAAGTATAAAGATTTTGTGGTGGCACAGAACATTCCCTACCAAAATATGGAACTTCTCCTATCAAAGGAAAACCAATGGAAAATTGTTTCTTGGTCTACAATTCCTCCCCAAATACCACAACATGGGAAGACCCACCATACAAAATCAATAACGATGGTATCCATAGGCACATCCAGAACAAAACTATAGCACCCAATTTTTTCACTACAATGGTGTTGTAGAATAAAATTCCCACAATATCCATGACCTATATGAGGCAATGATGACCCACAAGGCCCTCATGTTTGTCACTAAAAAAAGGCCCTTCATCCATTAACTAATCACATAGAGATTTTATTTATTAGGACCACGGACACAAATATTGCATAATCAATAATACAATCTGCATATTAGGGCCTCAACTTGGAAAACATATGTACCCAAGATCACTCATAGTTCATGTCAAGTATTTATAGCTAAAGAAGTGGACCCAAAGGTGACCCAAAGTGGTCACCACCATAGTTGATTGAACTTTGAGATTGTGTGAGTGAAAATTTCTAAAGTATTTTTGTGTTGATTTTTTTCCTTCTTTAATTTTGTAAAACTATCATAAAACAACAAATTAAACATTTTGATACAGAAACATATGTTAAAACCTAAAGGACTTATACTGGTTATGGACAACCTCAAATTCTTAGATTGATTATGGATAGCTTGGAATGCATTAGAAGGCATATATGTGGATTTTTTAAGGTCATTGTTGTAGTAATTCGAATGGAATCTAAATGCTTTGACTTCTTGTCTTTGACCTTTCTCTTAAATGCATCAATTTTAGTCATTTTTTGTTCCAAAGGATATTTTGGATCTAAATCAGAAATGGGTGTATACTTTATTTGTCTAGAATGTAAGCATTATACTTTCTTCTCGAACTCCACAAAGAAGCTAATTTCTTCTCAACCTATATAACTTTTTTTCTTTTGATTTCCTCTTATTATTTTGCTCCTCATATGGTTGCACTACCACTGCAAAACAATTGTAACAAAAAAAATTATGATCTCAAAAGATACCTTCTCAAGAAACCTATCAAGAGCTTGTTGCCATTCCTCCACTAAAGTGGATATAGTTAGTCAATTGACCAAAATTCCATCATCTGTTGAGTTCTGACTGTAGTCAACTTATACTAGTTGACTATCAACTTCAAATGTAGATATCAAGCCATAACAACTAAGGTGCATAATCAACTCTTTCATGGTGATTCTGTAGCTTTGCATGAGTTTCCTATAACTTCCTATCCATTATAAGCCATCAAATTTAGAAGATGCATGCATCCACAAACTTCCTGCAACTCATACAATATTTTTGTAACTATTTCATAAACCAACCTTTTCCAATAGGATCAAATAAAAATATACATCATAAATCCAAGCATGCATCTCTGACAATCAACTACACCATCAGGAAACCATAGTTCTACTTCCTTCTTTGCACTCTCAAATGCATCACTACCATGGATGACATTCCTTACAATATCTACAACGAAGTTTCCTCTAACAATTCTAAGTCCAAAAGTATTAAATTGAGCACATAGATCTGTGGACAAACACACAACTCACAGGATAGATCACACAATTTACTCAGTTATTGAAGAATGAAACAGTGCAAAAATGGCTTGCAGTTGTGAATTCTTTTCATTAATCAAAGAGTAATTAGATTATAGTTACAATGAAGTACAATGGCTTAAATAGCCACATACAATTCGAATCCACATGAGGAAATTCGAATTGATTAGACTCTACTTAACTGTAGGCAACTAAGACCTTGTCTAAATCACTATCGAAGGACTCAATAGTTAACTAACCTTGCCTAAACCATTACCTGAGTTCAACGGAGTTTTAAAACGCAACTCAAGTGTATACTTCAGTGTTGACTGAGGCTAACTGACTGTGGTAGGTGAGAAATGCGCCTCTCCTGCATGCATCCATGCAAACCTAGCGCTAACTGAATGTAGAGGACTAGAACTGAATGTAACTGACTCCTAACTCAGCTTGACTAGTCACCAACTCAACTCAACTGACCTTGGTTGGTATCGGCTCTCCCAGTGGCTCCTAAATTGTAGGGATTGGTCTAGGAGGCTCCTAAACTGATGCATGCAAGTGCAATCAGTGGCAGTAGGCCTCAATTAGTATTCTCCACACTTTAGTAACTGGAACATGTGCCCCAATTAGGCCAAGTGGACCCAATGGTGCTAGTGACTAAAAATAGACTAGGTGGACTCCCGATTTAGACATGACTCTTGATTTATACATATTACCAAAATGGACAAGGGAGGATTAATAATCCTAATACCCCCCCTGAATTCTAACTTGGACATTCTGTGGTCCCTGGTAACTAATACCATAGGTCACCCATTACATCAAGTAAGGTAAAGTAACCGCTCTAAAACAAGATTTTGAGGAAAAAACCACAAGGGAAAAAATCCCCCCCTCTAATTAAGCAGGTAGAATCAGGATCAATCTGGTTCTTCTGTGCACAGGTATCCTGGGGCCTGGCATGTGAACCTCTCCATCATTATTTCTGGAGGAATCTTCCTCTTTGGAAGAATAATGATATGCTCAACTAAATCACAAATATAGACAGCTGCCGGATGAAGACTGGACCCATGCAGAGAAACTAAAGTCAACTAATAAGTGAGAAAATATTCTTGAGGATTCAGAACATGTGAGGAACACTCAAGAAACTGATATGTTGCAGCCATGAACAAAAAACCATGAGTGGTAAGAACAGCCCCAAGTGTTAGGAGCAAGTGTCTAGGTGGGTGCAGAAAATCTTCCTCTTTACCAGTTCTGTGAGGAGATGAGCATGTGATCAATGGTAGAGAAGCACTGGGACTGTTGAGAGAGAATGATTGAGATCCATATTCTGATATATATTCTGAAATATCTAATGAATCACATAATAAAATATCAGCAACCTCATAAGAGGAAACTAACACCAAATCCCCATCAGCAGTTTTGAAGAGAAAGTGTGGTACTTGATTTTTCACACCGGAATTGGTGAAAGCAGCTACAAGCATGACTGAAGGCTATTGGATTTTAAAATTTGAACCAAATAATATCATATCAGAAATTAAATCATATCTAAATAATTTCACAACAGATCCAAAACAATGAAATCAAATCAAATCCCTAACAACAGTTTTGTAGGAGACTTGCGGTACTTGTTTCTTCACACCGTTGATGAGAACAGCTACAAGCAGTACTGAAAGATTATGAATTTGAAATATTAAACCAATCAATATTATATCAGATATAAATAATATCATACCATATCCAATAAGGTTAATATCAGATTCAAAGAAATGGTCAACCGAGATGATGGATACATAGCTTTCTTCTTCTTCAAAATTCTGAATTTTGGTGCATGCAATCCTGTAGGAATTTGCTGGAAGATCTAGATCATGGGGAGCGAATGGATCACTATGGTAATCTGATATTTCTTCCAAAATATCCAATTTATTACATATTTTCACACCAGTAACAACATTAGAGGGAGAAAAATCAAATTTCTCTTCAATTTCGGAAGCAATTACTGGCAAATTTTGCACATAATTCAAAGGAAAATCACCGGTGAATGTTTGCATGGAAGTGCAGCAATATTTTTTTCAATATCAGAGATTCAAATGTCTTCTTATGTTTCATCCATGTGAGGAGATGATATATCATAGATCTCATAAACTTCCGGAGCATTAGGAGAAGGAGTCACTGCAAGGAGACTGTCTTCAATTCGAATTGACTACGTAGAAGCTTCTGCTTCTTCTTCATCTTGAACAACTTCATCAGAGAGAGTGGAGGCCGAGATTTTTGGATCAGGGATTCTTATGGTGCTGGATGTGCTCTCCAAAGTTCTATTATGATCCTCATCAATCATTCCAAAGGTTCTGTCCAATATTTTCCAGAGATCCTTTCAGTTTCTAACAGATTTTTGAGGTAGAGCATGCTAGGAGAAATGGCCATATACATTGTTCCATAAGCTGCATCAGATTCATTTATCCAATCATCCTTTCTCTCAAAGGACTCTTCACCAAGTCCAATAAACACCTCATAGAGATCTTGTCTCTTCAGAGATGCAATCATCTTCATATTCCATTCTGAATAGTTTGTGAATAAGGTGAGAAGAGGAACTGATGAATCCAGAATTTATGAAGCCATTCGAAGTTGTACCTGCAAAAAAAACAAAATGGGCATCGTAAGGTCGACAGCCTGCACATTTCAGGTTTTCATCACACCCAGCATAATTGATCAAGCAAGCTTGATCAACAATTCCTTAACTTTGGGTATTAAGTGGTAAACCTTCTGCTTCTGGTGTAGAGATAAAAGGAAAAATTTTACTAAAAAATGATCCAGTAGGATATCTGAGGAGGAGAAGTACCTTGTCCACCGAGGATATGATACCATATTAAATTGAGCACATAGATCTATGGACAAACACGCAACTCATAGTATAGATCACACAATTTACTTAGTTATTGAAGAATGAAATAGTATAAAAATGGCTTGCAGCTATGAATGCTTTTCATTAATCAAAGAGTAATTAGATGATAATTACAATGAAGTACAATGGTTTAAATAGACACATGCAATTCGAATCCACATGAGGAAATTTGAATTGATTAGACTCTACTTGACTGTAGGTAACTAAGACCTTGTCTAAATCACTGTCGAAGGACTCAATAGTTAACTAACCTTGTCTAAACCATTACTAGAGTTCAACGAAGTTCTAAAACACAACTCAAGTGTCTACTTCAGTGTTTACTGAGGCTAACTGGCTGTGGTAGGTGAGAAATGTGCCTCTTCTGCATGCAGCCATGCAAACCTAGCACTAACTGAATGTAACTGACTCATAACTTAGCTTGACTAGTCACCAACTCAACTCAATTGACCTTGGTTGGTATCGGCACTCCCAGTGGATCCTAAATTGTAGGGATTGGTCTAGGAGGCTCCTAAACTAATGCATGGAAGTGAAATTAGTGGTAGTAGGCCTCAATTAGTGTTCCCCACACTTTAGTAACTGGAACATGTGCCCCAATTAGGCCAAGTGGACCCAATGGTGCTAGTGACTAAAAATAGACTGGGTGGACTCCCGATTTAGACATGACTTCTGATTTAGACATATGACCAAATTGGACAAGGGAGGATTAATAATCCTAACAAAAATCTGCAATATTTATGGCTCCAGTGATTTTTCTACTAGTTACAACAACACCTTTCCCCTCCCAAATCATAGCTACAATAAGAAAAAAATTATGTGCTCAACCAATACAGAAAAAAATGGCTTTGAAAACAAATCATCATAGTGTTTCTCTGCAAATTATCTCTCTAAACTCACTATATTCAATCCTTTCAAAATGAATTCCTTCTTCTCAAACCTAGATTCAAATTTTCCAACCAGTCCACAGTGCATGCTATCGACCTTGTGTTCCACCTGAAAAATCAACTATTGCCTTATGACCCTCCAGAAAGCCTAGTCAGAATTTCCTTTGGTGACTTTTTTCCATCCTTGGGGAGACCAACGCTTTTTCTCAGTTATGACAGAGCATCATCAATGCACTATCATGTGGAGCAAAGAGTGCTGATTCCTTTTTGTCCGTTAACAAAATGCGTCATCTGTGCTCTTCCCATGTGAGCAAGAAGCGTCGGTGCCTTTTCACCTTAAGCCAAGTGCGGCCATGGACCTAAAACTTGAAAAAAAGAAGATTCTAGAAGATTCCTTTCCAAAGCCTCTGTGGAGTTGGTTCCTACTAGCTAGGGAGAGGTGGAATTCACCTTCTTCACCTATTGGGATCACCTCCTATCCATTTCCTAACTGAATCTCATCTTATTTGGCCTATAAATGAAGCCTTCATGGAGGGAGTGAGAGGAGGCCAAAGAAAGCACCCTTATGTTGTTGGACTGAGATCTGGTTTAGAGGCAAGCTTGAGTGAGTCTATGTGTGAAGATATTGTTGTGAGTGAGGAGTGTTGTAAGTCCATTATGGAAGACAAATCTGGAAAAATCAAGTCTTTGGTTGTAGATTTACCTTCTTTATTCATTAATACAAAAGTGTTCCCCTTTCCCATACTTGATTTGTGTCAATATCAATTAAATATTGTTAGATTCCTTGATCACTAGAATAGATTATTATATTGTCATGATGCTCTCATCTTGTTGTGTTGTCTCATGATATTTCATCGCAGGTACTGAAGATTGCATGTGGAACAATTGGAACAAGGACAAAATCATTCAGATCTAAGGTATGAGAGTGGTTTTATGTTGAGTAAGTTAACTATCTATGGAAAGGATATGTTGTCATGGTTTTTTGTTCTATGCTTGTATCATATAGGGTAGAGGAACAAGCGGTGTCTACACCGATTGCATAATTCCTTGAAACAAAATTGGTGACCATACTAGAGATAGCTTAATCTAGTCATATCTGGGGCAGATCCAGTCAGATCTGGAAGCAGATCCAGTAGATCTACAACTGTTGGTAACTTTCTCACTTGTGAATTTAGATTTTCTTCATTAGCTCATTTCAGTGGATAAGGTAAGTGATCCATCTTGTCACCCTATAAATTTCCTCTTTTGGAAGTTGTTTTTACTTCTATTAATTTATCTCATTTCAGTTCTTGGTTCCTTGTGCATATATTTAATTTATTCCATTTATAGATCCGTTGGCGCACTTAGCCCGATTTGACAAAGCATCATTGAGCCATAGGTGCCTTTTTCCTCTTGACAGTCAGTGTCGTTAGCACCTTTTCACAATTTAAACAGAGCATCGATGACACCCTATTGCAGTGGACGAAAACTATCGATCTCCTTACAACGCTCTGGTGTAGCCTTCTTCTGTGGGCCAAGGTAGGTTACCATACTTCCTGCAATTTTATTTTTTGATGTTTTTATTTATATGAAAGTTTCCAGTGTGTTTTTCTTAAGTGTTTGATTGTTGAGTCTGGTGGTTTTGACAGTCTGATTCTCACTTGTTGAGCTCAGTTTCAAAACATTTATTTTCTATTTCGTAAAAGGAGTCATAGTGAGAGGAATTTTGTGAAATTACAGTCTTGGATTTTTTATTTGTGTGTTCCATTCTCTGAAAGATTTATTTTGAAAAGAAGGATTTGTAGCCTCTCTTGAATCAGTTTACTTTAGGTGTTTTATTCTCTTTAGGTTTCAGAATTACATTTGAAAAAACATACAGAAAACTAGATATCTTGTCTTATTTATGCTTAGGAGAACTGTATTATTGGTTTGCATAAGTGATTTAGGAAAGTAGATATTTTTGGGTGATATTGAGATAATTTAGTTTTGATAAACATTAGAGGCTCTCTTTTCTTTTATTGATTCATAGAATTAGAATTCTTATTGGTGAAAATTTTTGTGTTTGAAGAATTCTTTGAAAAATTGCTTGTGACGTCTTGCAATTGAGTTGTTGAAAATAGCATTGAATTGGTGTGTTTTTTAAAGAAAAAGAAAGGTCTCTTCCCTACTATAGATAGTTCTGATTGAAGGAAAAAGAATTGCATCACATATACATTAAAACTTGCATTTTGAGATACACCTCACAAACATTCACTAACCATCCAGATAAAATAAATAGTAGCTTTAGGCTAAAATTTTATAGAAATTTGAGTGATAGGATAGAGACGTGTTCTAGTGTCTTAAAACATAGTAGCTATCATTACATGTCTGCACTCCATCCCAGGGTCTGTGTGGTTCCTCCACATATCATCGGTATATAGAACGACCTTTCATGTACCCTTGAGGTATATAGAAAGGTACTTCACATACTCGATTGTATATCAAAGGGCCCCTTTCGAACGGTTGTGCATTAGACAACAATAACACGGATTTGAGCTCCCATGTACCTTGTCTATATCGGGAAACCTTTCTAGGATTCCTTAACCATCTGAGAAAATCCATTTGGTCATACTGTTGGAGCAATACACCGAGAACAACACTCGGGGAGCTACTACGCATGTGCCATCCAGGTAATTGGGTGTTCAGGAAAGGGTACGGTCCCAATCCTCCTTGTCGTGTTTCACTGTTGGACCTTGCAATATATAGAGAGTTGCGATAAATTGACAATTCTAGTGAGAGACTAGCTATCTTCAACCCATCCTGTTTAAGTATGCTTGTAGCCTTAGCTTGCGTAGGTTTGTTTGTGTGTGTTTTCTTCTTTTTGATCTAGGGTGGAAAATTTCAGCCATCACCTTGGTTGAGAAATTTGCGAGGCATTCTCGTAGATTGTAGGGCTTACCACCTAACTCTCCTCCTGTCATGGAAGGATACGAAGGTGAAACCATGGAACGAACAGCTTCTATTGATGCTCGTATAGAAAATACTCCAGCTACTGAAACTAGGGAAGATTGCTTTGTTTATGATAATCCTTTGGTCCAACTGCCTCCTGCGACTGACACAACCTTTCAATTTCCAACGGAAAGTCAAGCTGGCTCATCGAACTAGATGTTCAATTACCTGCCCAATGAAGACATAGAAGAAGAATATGGTCCAAACGCTCCTTTTTGGATAACCTCCATAGGAAATTCCATTGCTAAATATGGAACTACTACAACCAAACCGGAGCCATTTGTACTTTCCCCTTTAATCAAATCATCTAGAACGCTCTGGAGAATCTATTGAGCATTTGTGCCAGAGCACAAAAAAGTTGAGGAGAAGAAGTATATCTCCTCTTCCCAGTCCTTCAAGAACAACTCCACCTGTGTATCATGATCTTTCACCACCTCAAGTAGCTCTTCTCCCAGAGTTACCGACCCAAAATTTGGTTACTCAAAATCCAATTCAAACCCCCACTCCCAATCAGAATTTCCCATCAGTTTCGACTCTTCTGATAGTTTCTACACCTAGGAGGCATCCCCCAGCCCAAGTTCCATCATGTACTAGAGGAACCATTTCTAGTATGGGGCAAAACTTACCAATGGGACCAGCAGTAGTGAGAACCCCTCCTCCTAATACCACTATGGTTGTACCTCCTTCTGGCCATGGAGGATATTCATGGGTCCAACCCATTGTTACTCCACTTTCTTGGGGATATACTTATCTCAGGAATCAACCACCTACATTTCATCAAGCTTATAAACCAGCACCATTGGTGATAGTCTATCCTAGAATGCCTTAACCTGGAAATGTGTTTATCCCTTGGGGACAACCGAATTGGTATAATGTCCCATCATACAGAGGAGATTTTGTAAACACTACTGGAGGGTATGTTGTTCCACCCAGAGGCCCACCATGTGGAGGACCCTGAGAGGACTGGGAGGACTTGGAGGATCTGGAGGATCCGAAGGACCTAGTGGACCTTATGGAGGGCCACCATCTAGAGCACCCCTACCTAGAGTCCCGCCATCTGGAGGACCACCACCTGGAGGAGCACCTTATGGAGTTCCACCATCTGGAGGACCCCCACCTGAAGGACCACCAGCACCTCCTCCTCCTGGAGGCCAACCACCACCACCACCACCTTCTGGAGGTCCACCCCTTGGAGGACCACCCCCTGGAGGCCCATCTCCCTTAGGTGGCCCACCATATGGTGGAACTTCTAGTAACCAATCACCAAATCAACCGGCTGTCGAAGTATCATCTACCCCTGTTTATTAATCTGCCTTTGGTCCTACTAGTCTGCAAATTCCATATCAGTATTACCAATATCCTCAACTCAATCAACAATTGCCATTTTTGGATACATTATATCTACCATATCTATCCAGGATGATTAAGGATGTTATTCATCACAATCCCTCCTGGCCTGCCATTTCGGTCAAGTTACCTTCAGATATAAAAAAATTCAATGACAAACTCAGTTGTTATAGCCCAAAATGATACAGCTCTGCCTGTGACCACTTTTCCATCATGATTATGTCGCATGTTGACATTTCCACGATGACACTTCATGAAATTAAATGAAAAACACCCATATTTGAGGACCCATATTCTGATTTATGTAACTCCATTAGAACTCTTCTTTATAATGTTGGAAATTTATCTGAGTCAGCTAAAACTTTTCAGAAGACATTAAAGTCTAAAACTTCCTAGAAGTACCCTGAAAAATGAGATTTTTTGATGTATACGCGAGTTGCCTTAAGGAAACCCGCATGTTGCACATGACTTGTTATATATGATACCCAACTATTTACATTGAAACCCATGTGTGTACGAAACTATTTCAACTGTAAATCGCATGTCCTTTTTCATATGCGACTATTTACATTAAAACCCGCATGTGTACACGACTTTTGTTACTAAAACTCGTGTGTTTTCCTTGTAGATGTCAGAAAAAGACGTTTCTCAAAATTTGGGTAGTTTGGGTGGTTAAGAAACTGAATCCTTCGGTTTTAACTGATCTTATCCTCGCCCCTAACTCTTCAGAACACTATATAAGAGAGGGATAAGATCCATTAGAGGGGACTTGAACCTTTGCATTGTTATGCTGGAGGATTTGGAGCTCTCATTACCCCCACCTTTTCCCTAGAAGCTATCTCCTTATGCAGCAGAGATTGGAGGCTATGTTCCTTGGAGAAGAGAAGCAGCAGAACCAGATCAAGGTTTCGTAAGGTTCCCAACTTGAAGAAAAGGTATATTTGTACTTTTTTTCATGATCAATAAAAAAGTGATGTCCTTCTTCTCCCCAAATCATTGTTCAATGTGTGATTGAATATTTGTTTATGATCAGATGTTTATGTTAATCAGATTATGATTTCATATTACTTTGATTATCATTACTTTATATGTGGTCATATTGGTTTGACGAAGGTATAATTTGTTTTGCAGGTCTCTTGGAGCAAGAGGAGCAAGAGGAGGATTGAATGGATGCTTGGATCAACCTTCGTTTCGCTAAGGTGTGAACCATTCCAATCTTTGAAATTGCTTATATATACTTTCAGAACTATATGCATATCTCTTTCAACCCCAGTATGTTGATGGCCTCTTATACACTAGCCATAGGAAACTTTCCTCTAGAACACCGGTGAAGACCCTAAGAACCATGTGATGAATTTTCATCTGTGGTGTTCATCAAATTCTCTGATGGACGGTTCAATCCGCCTATGGTTATTTTAGAGAACCCTCATAGGATTTGCTGCAAAATGGTATATAGAGCTACCACAACTCTCTTTCTGGGATTTTAATTCTTCAGCAATGGCATTTTTAACTCATTTTCAGTTACCAATCCGATATGAGACAGGTACCAACCTATTAACCTTGCTTCGACAAACTACCTTCAGTCACATCTCCGATCATATACATGAATGGAGACAAAGAAGTAGGTTAATTAAGGCCCATATTCCTGATCAGTTACTGGTTGATTGGTTCACAAAATCTTTACTCCCTCCTATTTCTAGAGATGTCCCCATGGGAGGCGTTGTTACGAAGGAGCAAGCTATTAGCCACGCTCAGTACTTAGACTTGGTTTATTCCCAGTCATGTACTTTGTATGGTTTAATTCGTCATGCTCCTCGTCCCACATCGGATCCATCAAGACCTGCAACTAAACCGGTAGATGGAATCCTTGGTTCAGTTCAAACTCAAACAACAAAAAAATGTACCAAAAATAAAATTCAATCTGCCGCATGAGTAAGTCAACCAGCACCACCACCCAAAACTGAACCCCCTCCTATTGCTTCCACTGAAGTAAATGTGGTTCAAAATGCTATATATTTGGGTGGAAAAAATAAAGGTAAAGATAAATCAAAATTTTTTGACAATCAATAGGAAGGTAACAAGCCACAAAATCCTGATACTGATTCAAAAAATAAGAGAAACGAAAAGTACCCCTACCTATTTTTTGGAGGTGATCATTTCACCGAAGAGTGTCCTTATCGAGAGGAAGTCAACAAATTTCTGAAAATTTCACCCACCCCGCTGGTTCTTACAGACCCTTTCCCTACCCAATTGCAATTGGTTGATCATCAATCTTTGCATGGGCCTTCTTCATCCATTGATGAAGTAAAAATGATGTCAAGTGAGACGATTAACCTGAATATAAGAGCACACGGTTATGACCCCCCTATAGATAAGAAACCTGATGAGGTTCCATCTGATAAACCTTCAGCTTTCACCCCCTCTCCAAGTAATGGTCTTCACATTGATAAAACTATGCCTGATGCATTTTTTTCCCACCCATGAGTACACTTTGTAATTCTGTTATGAATCCTAACGCACGTGCTGCCCAATAGTATAACATTGTAGAAGATTTGGCCCAGGCACCAAGCACTATGTTAGCCCTAGAATTACTCCACACTTGTCCCACGCAACTAAATAATTTTCTAATAGCACTTGGATCTATGGATCCTGAGAATAGTAACATCATTGCTTTCAAAATGGATGACTTTAAACCTAGGCTCTCACATTAGGTGGCTTTCTAGTTAACCACAAATATTACTAGAAAGAACATCCATCGTATCATATTGGATGAGGGAGCCTCTAATTCGGTCATGTATCTATCTTGTTGGAGAGCCATTGGATCTCATGAAATTAATCGTTCACCTACTACACTAAAGGCCTTTGATCGTCGCAGATTTCAACCATATGGATTACTTCCTGCTCTCTAGATCGAAGTTGGGGGAAAATCAATTTCCATCCATGTTGAGGTCGTTGATGCTCCTTTGGATTACAACCTACGCCTAGGTCGCAACTGGTTCTATGGTTTGCAAGCTGTAGCATCGACCATGTTTTGGATTGTTCAGTTCCCATTCCAAGGAAGGATTGTTACCATAGATCAGTTAGATTTCATTACACCTATTGCTATTACGAATTACGCAAAAAACGTTCCACTTCTGACTACCCCGCAGTATCATAACATTGGAGTAGGTATTCTTAAATAATCTTCACTTATGGAAGTATTCCCGTTTTCAATCCTGTTTTTGCTTGACCTTTGTAGAATGCATCCATAAATATGATTTCTACCTCTATCATGGAAAAAGGAAAGTCTATTGCTAAGTCAGTATCACTTAGTCCTTTTGAGGAAGTTTACAATTCCATTCAAACCACCAGTGACCCTACCATCAAAGATCATACGTTGGTGTTCCGATCTGTATCACCTACCATATTTTCTTGAACCCCCCCCCCCCCACCCCCTCATCTCTAGATTATCTTTTACATACACTTCCCTCTGATGAATCCATCATGGAAGTTATGTCCCTAGAAGAGATGCCTTGGAAAGATCATCACCATAGATCTTCTTTCCTTCCCCTTGCCATGTGGTAGAAAATAAATTTGCATCCATGGTTTCATCTGATATAGTCACAGACCCTCAGTCCCCGACCCTCATTCACAGTGTTGAATCATAGGGTAATCTATGTAATATTACCAAAACTATTCCGGTGGATATATCGGTGAAACCTGGTGTTTCAGAGCTTATTCAAATTGGCAAAAACTATTCACCTTTAGATTTTCATTCATATACGACCTTATTCAAGGAATTTAGAGATGTCTTTGCTTGGACTTACAAGGAAATTCCAGGGATTGATCCCTCCATTGTTGTCCATGAGATTAAACCCTACCCTGGTGCCAAGCTAGTTCACCAAAAATTACGCCAGGCACATCCGCGAAAAGAAGCAGCCATTAAGGAGGAAGTTGAAAAAAATCTTCGAGCTAGTTTCATTTACCCCATGCCCTTAACTGAATGGGTGTCCAATATAGTTCCTGTGAACAAAAAACAAGGTACTATTCAGGTTTGTATCGATTTTAGGGATTTGAATCGGGCTTGTCCAAAAGACAATTTCCCTACCCCCTATATCTATCAAATTATCGATAATTGTGTCGGGAGCTTCATCTTTTCATTCATGGATGGCTTCTCCAACTACAATCAGATTGAAATTATTCCTTCAAATCAACATAAAACGACTTTCATATGCCCATGGAGGAC
This sequence comes from Pseudotsuga menziesii, assembly GCA_001517045.1. Classification (NCBI taxonomy): domain Eukaryota; kingdom Viridiplantae; phylum Streptophyta; class Pinopsida; order Pinales; family Pinaceae; genus Pseudotsuga; species Pseudotsuga menziesii. Next base: position 135,293 of record LPNX010763824.1, read on the forward strand.
CTTTTCCTACCAAAAACTCCCGTTTGGATAAAATAATTCTAGCGCTACGTTTCAACGCGCCATGTCGTATGATTTTCACGATATCAAACACCATGTGTAGCCCTATCTTGACTACCTACTTGCTCATTCCAAGTAGCGGGATCACCATGTTAATCATCTGAGAGCTATTTTTCTTATATTTCTCCATTTCAACACTCTTTTGAACCCCACAAATGTGTTTTCTGTGTCGAAACTGGTCAATTTCTTGGTTTCATCGTATCCAAGGATGGAATGTGTATTGACGCTTTAAATATTGAAGCCATCCTGGCTCTACTCGCTCCCACTAATATCACAAAACTCCAAAGTTTGAAAAGGAAGGAAAAACTTTTACATTGTATTGTCTGCAACTATGCAGGAAAGACACATGGTTTCATGCAGTTGTTAAAAAAGGATATTGTTTTTGTTTGGGATGACTTAGCACAACATGCATTTAACAATCTCAAACATGCTCTCACGCATGCACCTGTGTTGCAACCACCTGATTATACCAAGGACTATTCCATGTATGTGGCTGCATCTCTTTTGACTATTGCTATGGTCCTAGTTCAAACTAGCGAACATGACCAAGAACATGTGATCTACTATGCTAGTAAGAGTCTTCTAGATTCTGAAACCTGGTACTCGCATGTGGAGAAACTTACTCTGTCCATGGTCATCGTGGTCTAGAAGTTCTGTCAATGTATTTTTCTTCGCACTAATACAGTTTATGCTGCCTCTAACCCCATGTATTATGTCTTGACTTGTTAAGTGCTTGGGGGGAAATACTCACTTTGGATTGTTATTCTCTAGGAGTTCGAGTTGGAGTTTGCTAAAACCACTTCTAATAAGTCACTTTTTTTTGCTAAGATTATGTGTGACATTCCCCATGTTATTGAGGGAAAAGAGCCCATCGATTCATTACCTGATGAATCTTCGCTTATCATTAGCATGATTGATCCCTAGTATGGATATTTTATTCTCTATCTCCAGACTCAACGATATCAGCCTAATGCCACTTGCGATGAGTGACATCGCATCTACCACCAGGTTAAGTATTACCTCATTTTAAATGATACCTTATACCATCGTGGCATCGATTCTATATTACAACGTTGTCTCACCCATGAAGAAGTTGAAATTGTCTTGAATGATTGCCACTCTGGAGCTTGTGGTGGTCACCTCTTTGGGTTGTCTACTACCCAGAATATCTTGTGCATAGGGTATTTCTGGCCTTCGATTTTCAAATATTGTATTGAAACTGTTAAGAAATTCCCGCCCTACCAAATTTTTGCCATTAATAAGCACACCCATCCAGTTCCGCTCCATCCCATCATAGTAGTTGGCCCTATTGCAAATTAGGGCATAGACTTCGTGCACTGTAGGCCTACCTCAGCCGGGGGGTATGGATACATTATTGTGGTTGTGTACTACTTTACTAAATGGGTTGAGACTATGCCCACATATGACAAAGAGGGAAAAAAAACTGTGTTGTTTCTATTTAACCATATCATTGCTAGATTCAGGATTCCTAGGGCCATTGTGACTAATCATGGGTCACATTTCTAAAATAAGATGATGGCAGAACTTAGCACAAAGATATGGTTTCGTCATGATAACTCTACGCCTTACTACCCTCAGGCTAATGGCCATGTTGAAGCAATTAACAAAGTTTTAAAAACCATGCTTCAGCGAATGGTAGGGTAGGCCAAATCGAATTGGAATTTGCAATTTTTTTTCTGCACTTTGAGCCTATAGGACTACTGTAAAGACATCCACTAATTTCACACCATTTCAATTGGTGTATAGACTAGAGGCTACTCTCCCGATAGAATGCGAGATTGCTTCTCTAAAGCTCGTTGTATAACTTTTTCCTAACACCACCATAGAATAAGAATGGTTTATGTATTTGAATAAGCTTGATGAAACTCGTCGTGATGTCTCTTTAGCTAATGAGGCACACAAACGGTGGATGAAATCCCAATATGATAGAGTTGTTCAGCCTCGCCCTTTTAATGAAGGAGATATGGTCTTGACATATGACCATAAACATGATAAGCTGGGGGCATGCAAATTTGAATCTATGTTTCACGGGCCTTACATTATCAACCGTGTTTTGGAAAAAGGTGCATATGAGTTAGTGGACTACGATGGGATACCCTTGGGATAGCCCCGCAATGGGCTCTACCTTAAAAGATACTGTGCCTAGGTCATCTAGCTTAGGCTCTTTGTAAATAATGTGTATATATTGTTGTGTGTCTTGTTTTGAAAAGTGTGGTTCTTTGTGTGATATAAGATGTATTTTTTCACAATCCTACTTATGTATGTCCTATGTTTAATGGACAGGTGACCACTTTTACCGGTTTCTCAGATGGTTCTTATCATTACACATTGAATCTTGCATCGACAGCTTGGTTACTGTACTCTCCTACAGATGATCTAGTGAGTTCAGGGGGTGTTTGTTTAGGTCCCTCCACCAACAATCTCACAGAGTATCGTGCAGTGATCAGATTGTTGCCGGAAGCCCTAGCCAACGATGTAAGGGAGATTAGGGTTTACCTAGACTCAGAATTAGTTTTCCAACAGCTAAACCAAGTTTACACCATCCGAAACCCCCTACTCCTTCTTACATTCTGAAGGGTTAGGCTCTTAGAAAGGTCTTTTAAGCAAGTTAGGTATCAACGTATTCCAAGATATTGGAATGTTGTTGTAGATTCCCTAGCGAATTTTGTCCTATATTGGTATATTGCTCATAGTTAAGTTCATTATAACATAAAAAACATGCATTTGAATTCATAAGTAGGTATACATTCAAACATCACATTTTTTTCACACACATCTATAGATAAAGTTTGTCATAAAAACTGTAAAGATGAGATACAAAATGTGCTGAAGCATCGAGATTTTGGATCATCCAAAGTCTATAACTTTCATAGTTCAAAAGACACGTATATAGGGAAAAAACTAAAGCTTTGAATATTTCAATGTAAATACATATACAAAAATTACAAGTCTCTATGGACTAGTCATCGCAGTGGTGCTCATGATACAAAATAACAGCCTGGGCCACTCTATAGAGTAGCCTAGAAAACTGGCTTGAAACTCCCGCAGTATGACGCTGGTAGCGCCTAGGTAGGTCGTCAGTAGAGACATAGGGGATCCCTAAAGTCAAATGCTGCAGGTTCTTCTCAATATCCCTGAGCTCTTCATTCACCTCAGTGTGGTGAAACACCATATCTCTAACTGCTACTCGCCTCTCAATAGGCGATGCTCCAGCTAGACGAACAAGTCCAATGTCTGCACAAATCATTTTCACATATCTCAGCATTACAGGATAAAAAATCAAATAAAAATTAAAAAATTAAAAACATAATTAATGGTATCTTTCTTACCTCGGTCATCCCACTCCTCTCCCTCTTGTAGTGGAAGATTTGGATCTTCACAGAAGTCTGCTCCCTCGTAGGCATAGTCTTCTATCATAAGTAATTGGTTCCTCAACGAGTGAAAGAAGAATGATCCAGAAACAAACTTGGAATCCCCTCCACCGCGACGGACCATGACATAGACCCATCTGAGCATCCTAGGATCCTCAACATCTAGCCTTCTCACGCCTACCTAAGGTCTCATATGAGGTACCCTCTCTATGATGAAGGATACTATCACTGCTCCATAACCAAACTGCTTGAGATGGCCCCATCTGCACTTGTTCAACTGGTCCTTTAGGATGACTAGCATAGCGTGGACCAGTTGAATATTGTGGGTGCCATACACTCTATGGAATATAGCATGTGTTCCCTGGTGTTCAAATGGGCATATCTAGTCCCAACAACTTTCCTAATGGTGTAAACCATTGTCTTCAAAGGATGGTCCGCTATCTCTTTGATAGGGAGCTTCCAGGCTTGGGAATGCGTCCCTAACGAACAATACCTGTCAATCAGGTCATCTAAGGTAGAATCACCGCCCCTTGGGCCATATAGAACCACTTGTCTCCCTCTGCAAGACAACCCATTTAGAAAGTATATATCATATATATCAATTGTCCGTGTGTGGGTTCCAACCACAAAATTCTGCTGGTCGGGGACCCACATATTAATGACATACTCTAGGAGACATATATAGGCTTTCATCCCTGGCACTCTAAAGTATTTGAGCAACCCACAATTTCGAAGAGCCTCCATAGTAGGTGGGTCATTGATTGCTTAGAAATCCTCTATTTCATGCTCGCGTTCCTTCCAAATTACCATGGTGTGGATGCTTTTGCACCTACAAAACATTGAGAATACACATTAAAACACACATCGGAATTGGAGGAAACATGAAAAATCAATTTTTGATGGTTAAAGATGGCAGATTTTTGGTATTCCCTAGCCATGGTGCCTTTCCTCTGTGTGGACAGAGTGCCTACGACGTCTTTGTCCCAGCACTGCAAAGCGCCACTATTAGGTGCTTCTGTCAAATGTGTAAAGAACGCCTTCGGCACCCTTGTCCCAGCGCGACAGAGCATCAACGCTCACCTCAATAAGGAGAAATAATTTCATCCCGAGCGCGCATTTCCATCATGAAAATGCCCCCAAAACCCCGAAATTCAGTCAAAAAACAAGAAAACTTCACCGTGAAAACAAAAGGAAATGTTTTGGCACTTACCTGCTCCAAACAGTTCGAGAAATGGTAGATGGTAGCTCCTGGAATCAATGGATGAAGATTTTTTCCCTTTGCACCAACTTCACCTTCTCCAAATGGTAAAACACAAATGGTAATTTTTTTTCACTTTGTCCCTATTTATAGTAATTTTCACTTTTTTACTTTTATTATTAAAATAAAATTACTTTAAATGTTAAGGGTTTTATCATTTGTTTCCTATAGTTTTATTATGAAGTTGGTTCTAATATGGTTTTCAAGTTTTCCAAGACAAATCTATAAGGCTCATGGCTATGTTTTAAGTTATTTTTGTCTTTTTCATACTTAGGGTAAAAATGAAAAAGTACCAATCATTTTTTACAATTTTCACACGCTCATTAAAATACCAGTAAAAGAGTGTCAAGTCCACTTTTGCTTCTTTTTCAGACTCGTAAAAACTAGCTTATGAAAAAGAGAACCTATTACGAAGTTATATTTAAGCTCTTTTCAGTCTCCTTAAAAACATAAAAATATTGCCAAGTGAACTTGTTACATTCATGCTTGTAAAAGTATCAGAACAACCGAGTAGTCGGTGGTAGAATATCTCTTTTTTTGGACTGATTAGGCCTATTTACGAAAAAGGAACGCTCTAGTTGATATCAGCCAAAAGAGTTCTCTAACGAATTGTTTTATACTTTTTCGGGCCTTAGGGACTAAATTGATGAAAAAGGACCTTTTAGAGTCTCCTTGTGTCTTCATTCAGACTCTCTAAACATGAACGATATTGAGTTCACTTTCATCGGACTCATGAAATCAAACGATGAAGGACCCTTTCTGGGAAAAAACCCCTCCTTTCTCATGTTCGTAAAGCATGTGAGAGTGGACTCATTGCTTGATGAGCTAAAACGAGTGTTTGTTACCCTCTTTCAACTCGTAAAAATGAAAAGAGGCACTAATTCTTCATGATGGGGAAATTAAGAGAAAGGGGAGTATTTTTGGCATTTTGTTTTATGGAATCTCATAGTCTACCTTTAAACATGGCACCTGTCTTCATTTGCATATTTGAACAGTTGGGTATTTAGCTTGTCTTCGAGTCAATCCACTTTCGAGAGTCACCTGACTCCTTTGAGTCAATTCAAAGAATGCATTGTCGTATTCCTTGCATTACATATGGTTTTTGTCTCGTTAATTCAATGCTGCCAAGTCATGTGTTGTGCCTTAAATTTTTCAAAGGATGTCTCTTTCGAAATTCAACTCGTCAGTAACTATACCTTCCTACAAACTCGGTCATGTCTTAGCTAGTTTCATTGTTGTATCATCTCTTTAAAATCAACGTTTGTTCCATGTTTCATGTCGATGATGAGGGAAACATCATGTCCCTACTTCGACGAGTCTATTCCTGTCGACTTCAACACATCATCCAAGAACTAGATTTAGAAACCTACTCAAGTACCTTGAATCCTACATGCCTCAATTTTAGGTTTCCTCGCTTTCGGCAGTAGGTTTTCATTAATGACCTCTGATTGAAAGATTCTATCAAGTGTTCGACTTCAAAACATCTATTCACACTTGGTAGAATGTATTGAGATACCTTGGGGATTATTGACATTAATGGTGATTTCCCTCACACTTGTTAACAGTATACATCAATTACTGGTAATCAAGTGGTTTCTACCATATTCGATGTCAAGACATCTATTCACATGGTTAAAATTGTATCAGTTGGGGATTGGAATGAAGACCCTGAGTAGTTAGGCTTCATCAGCATAATTTCCTATCCTCAGGTTGCGATGGAAGATTATTTGGAGTCATGACATGGGTCCACATTATATGTTTGGTGGCTATGTCTAGTACTAGGTTCGGATAACATGGATCTACTTTGTATGTTCCATAGGCATGTTCCACTCTCTACGTCATTGATCATGGATCTATAGTGTATTCTTGGTAGCCATGACATGGTCATCTTCATGGATCTACAGTGTATTGGTCTGTAGCCATGATTGTGTCAGACAAGTCAGTTACTGGTCTTATGTCAGTTGTGAACTCATCTCTTACTGCCTATAATACCAGATTGATGTCTAGAAAAGTATTTCACCTTTCACGTCCTTCTAGCTTCATACTTTGGGGGGAATTTTGTTGCACCTGAAAAATCCACTATTTCTCGATGACCCTTCAGAAATCCTGGTCATAGTTTCCTTTGGTGACTTTTTTCCATCCTTAGGGAGACCAACCCTTTTTCTCAATTATGACATAGCGTCCTCGGTGCATTGTCTTGTGGAGCAAAGAGTGCTGAAGCCTTTTTGTTTGTTGACAATAGGAATCATCGGTGCTCTTCCCCTATGAGAAATAAGTGCCGACACCTTTTCACCTTAATCCAAGTGCGTTGGTGGACCTAAAACTTAAAAAAAAATACTCTAGAAGCTTCCTTGTGAAAGCATCTATGGAGTTGGTTCCTACTATCTAGGGAGAGGTGGCATTCTCCTTCCTCACCTATTGGGATCACCTCCTATCCATTTCCTTAGTGAATCTCATCTTATTTGGCCTATAAATGAATCCTTCAGGGAGGGAATGAGAGGAGGCCAAAGAAAGCACCCTTATGATGTTGGACCAATATCTAGTTTAGAGGCAAGTTTGAGTGAGTCTATGTGTAAAGAGATTGTTGTGAGTGAGGAGTGTTTTAAGTCCATTGTGGAAGACAAAGATGGAAACATCAAGTCTTTGGCTGTAGCTTTACCTTCTTTATTCATTAATACAAAAGTGTTCCCCTTTCCCATACTTGATTTGTGTCAATATTAATTAAATATTGTTATATTCCTTGATCACTAGCATAGATTGTTAATCTGTCATGATGCTCTCATCTTGCTGTGTTGTCTCTTGATCTTTCATTGCAGGTACTAAAGATTGCATGTGGAAAAATTGGAACAAGGACAAAAGCATTCAGATCTAAGGTATGAGAGTGGTTTTATGTTGATTAAATTAACTATCTAGGGAAAGGATATGTTGTTGTGGTTTTTTGTTCTATGATTGTATCATACATGGTAGAGGAAAAAGGGGTGTCTACAACGGTTGCAGAATTCCTTGAAATAGCTTGATCACAGTGAAATTATTCTCCATGATGAATCTACCATGAGTTCAAATAACAAGCGAGTACAACACTAAAAAAATTATAGTGAATACTTCCATAACTTTGCACCTCCACAACTTTTTGTGTAGTGTCCCTTCCTTGAAGGACATTGAAAGTGTTGACCTTGTCAAGTGCCTAGAGGTTAAGAAGTGAATTAAATCAATTATGCCTAGGAATTTTTAATTAATTAATACTATGGAGGCGTGTAATATATTAAAATTCCAATTTTGATTTTGTATGGAATTAAATATTATAAAAATAATTAATGTGAAAATGAGTTTTGATTGTCCTAGGTGACAAGGAGAGCACATGGATCCAAGTGGACCATGAGTTAGCATTCAGAAATGGAAACCTAAGGAAAACCAAGAAGATTCTAAAAATAAATCAAACCAAAAGATAGAAACTACAACAAAAGAAATCTATCATAAAAAAAAGATGGAAACTGTCAAAAGTAGGAAAAAGCAAGGCAATTTCAAAGAAGGAAACTGGAGGAAAACATCCAGACATACAGCAAGAAACTTTTGGTCAAGGAGGGCGCAGTTTCCATTTATTTTCAAGGATGCAAAGTATGGAAACATTACCTTATGAACAAACTTTCTAATTTACAAAGGAGGGCATAATTTCCACTTTTGTTAAGTGATGCAAGTAGGGAAACATCAACTAAAGGCTTGACTTGTTATTTTCCTCAAGGAAGGCACATTCATGGATTAGGGTTAGGTTTTGCAAGTGGGTAATTTGATCAACAAGTCACTCAAGTATATAAAATAATGATTCCAACTCCATTTCACATTTTTTATCATTATTGTTTTGGTATTGAGTGAAGCTAAGCTTCTAGTCTGAGTGATGTGCCTTAGCCACCTTGTGTGATGCGCCCCAATCCTCTCATTGTCTTCTATATTCTCTTAATTTATTCATTGAATCCATAGAGATACAAGGATAATCCATTGAATACCAATTTCAAGCTCATATTTCATCTATTCATCCATGGAAGTCGAGCTCCAGTGAAGGATACTTCACTTACGCTCTTAGAGTTATCATATTAGTGTTGGGTGCTAGTTTCAAGCCACTTTCCTTCAGTTTTGGGAACCACTGAGATAAGATACTATAAGTTATTTATGATCTTATAATCTCCTTCTTCGTGTTCTGATCTCTAATATATAGTAACATTTTTGTCCAGAAATTCATAATTCCAATTTTTTATGAAAGAGGCCTTCCAATGCTCATTAAATGAGCCTTTTTGTAAGTTTAATGCACGGATATTGATGTAATGGCCATGATAATTATATATGATATTTCCTATGGTCAGGATAGAATTATAAACCTATGATAATATTTATTTTCAGGTTTGATAAAAAACAGATTCGAAATTCATCTTTATTTTCTTACCCTTGCTCTAGTAGCTAGTCATTTTTTTCTATTTTTACAGTTTTTTATTCTATGAATAATATGTAACCTCAATTTAGATTATGTAAGTTGTATCAGGTCACACATTCACCCCAAAAACCCATACAACCCTAATAACCTGATTTGAATAATTTTTATTAGTTATTTGAAAGCCTCCTTTGCGCAAGCAATCTCTAGGCCAAATTCCTAGTTTTTTTCCAAACACTCTCAAAGATTACCACACTATTCCAAATCTGTTCTAAACCTATTAAAATTTTATTTTCCTCCTAAAGAGTGATTGATAACTCACCTAATCCTTCCATAAACCTTGTTTTCTTGGAATTGATTATTCAATCTCTGTTTGCACCAGTTAGGACACCCAGAAGCCTGGGAGTAGACTTCAGCCTCGCTGATGCTCGAAACCTTAAAGGGCCCAACATATAGGTGCTTATAGAAAAGGAATATAAATATCAAAAAATATCCTTTGGTTTCATCCACTCACCCTCTGCCAGTCTCATTTTATGTCCTTATTGTCTATGTTGTTCCTTGTTGAAGGACAGTTTAAATCAGTTGTAAAAGTCTTATTCAATCTTGATAATTATTTGTAGTAGGATTTAATATTCAGATCTAATTCAAATATGGTATATTAAATGGTATGAGAGCTCTTTCCTTGTCCCATTTTGTGGAAATTAGTCTCTTTGTTGAATAAGATTGCAAGACACCTCTTTCAAGAAGGAAGGAATTTGTAGCCATGAGACTAGCACCAGCTAATGATGATTTTGAATGGGATGATGAGGAAGCATCCTCTTATGATGATGAGTTTATTAATGTTTATGATAATGACTCTTCATATTACCTTATGTTTTTTATTGAAAATTCTCAATCAATGCGGACAAATATTTTTTCCCTAGTCTACATGGGGTAGATCTAGAAAAAAAGACCACAAAATGCATCTTCTCCCTAGATTGTTGAACTAATTAAAATTGAATATTTCTTACTTCAACAATGAAGCTTATATTTGTTTCATGGATTCCTTTACGATTATTTGTACCTACAAAAAGAATATGAAGAGCAATATGAAATAGTGAAAGCAATAAGATATTTCATCGATCTATACTAATGATCAAGGAGAAAAGTAATGAACAATTGATTTTAACGCAAATCATTCATTGGAAAGGGGTCCATATTTGTTTTAAGAGTAAAAACAGAAGAAAACTACAACCAAATCCTTGATCTCGAAGCTTCGTTCTTACAATTTCTTTCAATCACTTTCACACATACATGCTCTACAAACTCTACAAGCCTCTCACTCACAAGCCACACTCTCTGCCTCCTATACTGGTAGTGATTCCAACAGCATAAAGGTGATCTATTGAATATATTTTCTATCCATCCATGAAACTTGTATATATAAGCCAAAGAGGGCCCAAAGGGGTTGAGATTCTTAGGGAGGAAGGTGAGGGACGATACCTAGAGGCTAGGGGTATGAATTCCACCTAATCCAAGTAGTTGGGATAAGCCTCCATGAGGAATTTCATCTAGAAGGTTCTCAAGATATTCTCTTTTTTCCTTTTTGAGGGTGTTAACGCTCCTTGTGCATGAGAAAGTTGCATTGATGCTCCTTGTCCTCATACAACAAGTGTCACCGATGCACCTTATCTGTAGGTAAGAGGTGTCAGGCCATTATGGCGCTCTATGTCAGGGGGCAGGGTGCATCATACCTCCGAAATTTGAGAAAAATGGTTCCTCCAAAAGAAGGTTTGGCCAAGTTACTTTAGGGGATTGAGCATAAATATAATTTTTGGGTGTAACAGAATGCCCCCCCAAAGTATGAAGCTAGAGGGATGTGATAGGTGAAATACTTTGTTAGATATGATTCAGCTTCAGAGGCAAAAAAAATGGTGAGTGAGGAATTGATACAACAACAAATCACAAAATATATGACTCAAATCATGGTTGCTGACCAATACACTGTAGATCCATGTATAATGACCAAGTCATGGCTACCAATAATACACTCTAGATCCATGATTAACAAGACTCAAATTGGGACATAGCTACAGAATATGCACTGGAGATATATGTCATCCTGACCCAAACTTGAGCATAAACACCGAACTTACAATGGGGATCCATGCAAAAAATACTCCATCGCAACCTGAGAATAGGAACATATTCAAGTGAATACCTAACCACTACTCAGGGTCTTCATTCCAATTTCAAATAGTACAGTTCTATCCATGTAAATAGATGTCCTGACGTCGAACATGGTAATTGATTACCAGTCATGTATGTATACCATTAACAAGCATGAGGGAAATCATCATTAATGTCAATGATTCCCAAGGTACCCTAGTACATTCCTCCGAATGTGAATAGATGACTTACAATTGAACAATCGGTGAAATATTCCAATCATAGGTTAATGATGAAATCCCACTATTGAAAGCGAGGAAACCAACCATTGAGGCATGCATGATTCAAGGTACTATATTGTTTCTAAGACTATTTCCTAGACGATGTGTTGGTGTCAAGGAGAATAGACTAGTCGAAGGAGGGCCATGATGTTACCCCCATCATCGACACGAAACTTGGAACAAAAGTGATTTTGAAGTGATCATGACAATGGAACAACCATAGGACCAACTGAGATATGACTAACTCGAAGGAAGGTAAGGAAACTATAGAGGTACACTATAGTGAATACTTCCCTTGAAAACTGGATGACACGACAAGTGACTTGGAAACAGTGACTCAACAGAGTAGAGACTATATATAATGCAAAGGTAAGACGATGCATTCTTTGAATTGAATGAAAGGAGTTAAATGACTCATGAAAGTGGATCAAATCGATGACAAGATGAATGCCCAAAAATTTGAATGAAAATGCAGACAGGTGCCATGTTCAAGGGTGGACTATGAGCTACCATTAATACAAATGAAAGATATTCCCCATTCTCTTAATTTCCCCATCATGATGGATGGGTACCTCTTTTCTTTTTAATAACCTTGAAAAGGGTAAAAAAACACTCAATATAGATCATCAAGTGATGAGTCCATCCTCATATGTTTTATGAACCTGAGAAAGGAGGGGTTCATTCCCAAAAAAGGGGTCCTTCATCATTTAATTTTATGAGTTCATGTTAGATTTTTATCATTCAAGCTAGCATTATCTTAGGATCTTTAACTAAGAGAATAACAAGCATAGCAATCAAACATAAGAGACAATGAACACAAATTTTTTCCTTGGGGAAACCATAAAGGAGAAAACCCCACAACTTACTCAGAGATAGAATTAGCACTAAAAGAAAAACCCCAAAAACAGTAAGATGATCTCCCGACAGCAGTACTCTCTCTCTCTCTCTCTCTCTCTCTCTCTCTCTCTTGTCCCAACAACTTCTTCTCTCTCAATTATGCGCTACAACTAAGTGTGAGTGAATTTGTGATAAATAGAGAGGCTCACTCTCTATTTATACTAATTCTTGACTTGACAATAACTCACTAGGGCCGGCTTCTCTAGGAGAGTCTAATAACCCTAGGGCCCCACAACTGCGGGGATTTTAACCCTTGATCAATAGGAGGGTTACCCACAATGACTTTTCATGACTTGTTTACATTATTGAATCTCTCGATAGGAAAATCGGGGCATGGCATGACTCAAATACATTACAAACACTTCCTGGAATAAACATTGGGGTACAATACATAAGATATACAAGTGAATACATTCTAAAGTTACAAATACATCAACAAACCCTCTTAACTAGGAAGGTATTCTCTTGACACAATTTATCAGCACAAGTCTTCTTCTCTGTATCATTTGGATTATCTTCATCTTTAAGTCATCTTCACCTTCAATTCATCTTCATCACTGGATCTGGATCATTACTCGATCTGGACCATTACTGGATCATCATCATTGGATCATCATTGTTGGATCATCACTAGTCATCATCACGGGTGTTATCTCTCTATTCTTCTCATCACAGGAAGTTCTACAGAGCCAACCCTTTCTCATGTTGGTTGTAGGCCTAGCCTCCATGTAGGTATTCATCTTCTTCAGTGCTTATATCTGACAATGGTCAGAAACGCATCACAACTATGTCAGAAAGGCCCGCCCATCACTCACATCTGACTATGGTCGAAAACTCATTGCAAACCATGTCAAAAGAGCTCTGCACTTACATTTGACCATGATAGGGAACTCATCACACATCGTGTCAAAAAGGATCTACACTTACATCTGACCATGATAGGAAACTCATCACACATCATGTCAGAAAGGCTATGCACTTATATCTAACCATGATAGGAAACTCATCACACATCATGTCAGAAATGCTTTGCACTTATATCTGATCATGTGGGAAGAACACATTACCACAGTCATATCAGAATGGATCTCAACCCCAAGCTGAGTATCAGTCTCAGATTGAAAACATTCCTGGTAACTGACCAGGTGTCTCCATTCTCCTAAAGAATGGCCTTCTGCACTTACATCTGATCATGTGGGAACACATCCCACGGTCACCACAGAATGGCTCAGCATTTACATCTAACCTTGGAAGGAACCAATCCTCTCACCATGTCAAAATGCCTCTTAGACTCATCACTTCCCCTTGGAGGGAACCTCGATCTGGAGAACACCAAGCTTCTCCCTGAAGTACTCAAACTTCACTTTGGCCAATGGCTTAGTCAACACATCAGCTATATGTTCATTCGTTGCAACATACTGGAGCTTCAGTGCTCCTCTTGACACCATATCCTTGATATAGTGATATTTGATCTCAATATGCTTTGACTTGTCATGGAACACCGGGTTCTCAGACAACTTCATACAACTCTAGTTGTCGCAATATATACAAGTGGCATCCAACTGGAGATCAAATAAATCAGACAATAGCTTCCTTAGCCATACTGCCTCACAACTAGCTGAACAAGCTGTGACATATACTGCTTCAGCTGTACTCAGTGCCACGCAAAACTGTTTCCTGCTAAACCAAGAGATCACACCTGATCCCATACTGAAGCAGCACCCTGAAGTTCTCTTTCTATCGATGGCATTTCTTGTCCGATCTGAATCAACATAAACTTCTAGGTTAATCTTCTAATTAGCCTTATACTTGAGCCCATAATCAACTGTACCCTTTAGGTACCTCAGAATATGCTTTGCAGTAATCAAGTGAACATGCCTCAGATTTGTCAAGAACTGGCTCAAGGTGTTCACAGCAAAGCAAATATCTGGTCTTGTATTCATTAGGTACAACAAGGACCCAATCATCTGACGATACATCGTGGCATCAACCGACTCGGATGAAGCATCACTCAATAGCTTTAGGTTCGATGCCATAGGTGTGGTCATGGCCTTGCAGTCCATCATCCCGAATCTCTTCAGGATCTCTACTGCATACTTCCCTTATCCAAGGAATATTCCATCCGCATTCTGCCACACCTCCATGCCTAGAAAATAGTGCATCATACCCAAGTCTTTCATTTTGAACTCAGCAACAAAACTTCCTCTTCGTGTCAGCAATCAACCCATCTGCACCTATTAGGAACAAGTCATCTGCATACATTAGGAGCAACACTGGGTTTCCTTCTTCAAGCTTGCAGTAAAGGTTGGGATCTGCTTTACTCGTGGTAAAGCCCAAACTAGTTAGGAAGCTATCAATTCTGTCGTACCATGTCCTAGGTGCCTTTTCAAAACTGTACAAGGCTTTCTTCAATTTGCACACATGAGTCTCCCTGTCATGTGTCTCAAAACCGAGTGGTTGCTCCACATACACTTCCTCTTCCACTACACCATTCAAGAAAGCAGTCTTGACATCCATCTAGTGTATCTTCCATTTCATCACTGCAGCCAGAGAAAGTACTAATATGATGGAAGTGTATTTGGCTACAGGTGCAAAAATTTCTTCATAATCTATTCCTTCTTTCTGGGAGAATCCACAAGCCACAAATCTTGCTTTATATTTCTGTATGCTTCCATCTGCAGCATGCTTAATCTTGTAGATCCATTTGGAAGTTACAACAGACTTCCCTTTTGGTCTTGGGACAATATCCCAGACATCAGTCTTCATGATTGATTGATACTCTTCAATCATAGCATCCTTCCATTATTTCCTTTGTACCACTTCTTCATAGTTGGAAGGTTCTTTATTGATGAAGTCACATAATAAGGCTACATAACTGGAGCAAGACCTGGTTCTTTTCCTTTCTCTGTGATTTTCTTCTGGAGCCCCATATCTTTCTGAACCTTGGATAGCTTCTCGTACCCAAGCAGGTTTCCTCTTGTGAGGATTATTCTCTTGAGGTGGATCTACAGGTTCTTGAGATTCTTCTATTTCTCGATCTTCTTCTTGAATTTCTTCATTCATGGTTGTGTCATGAATTCTGGGTACTTCTGTTTCTTCAAGTTCTTCAGTAGGTCTCTTTCTGGATTTGTTGTAAGGTGAGTCTTCATTAAATGTTACATCCCTGCTGATGTCGATCTGATCTTCTTGAATCCTAGGAAGTATATTCTGTAAGCCTTCAAGCTTTCAGAGTATCCCACAAATGTACCCTTCCTTCCTGAAGGATCTAACTTTGTCCTCTTTTCTTTCGGAATGTGTATGTACACTGGACAGCCGAATATTCTGAGATGGATGACTTCTAGTTTCTTGCCGAAAAAGACTTCTTCAGGTGTCTTGTTCTCTAGTACTCTGTGTGGAGTACGGTTCTGTACATACACTGTTGTTTTGGCAACTTCTGCCCATAGATGCATGGGAAGATCTTGATCATGAAGCATTGCCCTTGTAGCTTCCATGATCGTTGTATTCTTTCTTTCTGCAACCCCATTCTGTTGTGGATTATATGGAGTGGTTAACTCCCTCTTAATCCCTGAATCCTTGCATAATTATTTGAATTCATTTGATATGAATTCTCTGCCATTATCTGATCGAAAGGTCTTGATCTTCTTTTCTGTGTGGTTCTCGATCAAGGCTTTGAATTCCTTGAACTTGTTGAATACTTCATCTTTGTTCTTTAAGAAGTATATCCATTAGAAGAAATTTCAATATAAAATGGGCCTTCCAAAAATAATACAAATTCCATGTCATCGTGTATTAGCCAATCAAAATGCTTTAAAATTCAAAAAGGGAGCACCTCTTAAACAATTTTTTAATATAAATTTGGGGATAGGTATCATAAAAAAACTACTTTTTTTGTTCGTATTTTTGACATATCTCCCTATGTTTTTACTCAAATTTCGATCGGGAGAGCTTGTTGGATGAGGAATTAAATTCCACATTAAACGAGTACCCACTCGGCATACTTTTTACGGGCCCCATTACCCCAAAAACAAGAAATACCTGAAAAAAATGTGATGATGTCATCATCACTTTTTTCAGGTATTTCTTGTTTTGGGGTAGTGGGTCCAGTCAAAAGTATTCTGAGTGGGTACTCGTTGGATGCAAAATTTAATTTCACATCCAACGAGCTCTCCCGATCGAAATTTGAGTAAAAACACAGGGAGATATGTCAAAAATACGATAAAAAGTAGTTTTTTTCTTTTCTTCCTCCAAAATTAATAAATATTATTTTATTATTTTATTAATTTTCCTTAGGAGGCCCATTTTGAGTTGAAATTTCCTCTAATGCATGTCTTCCTAGAAAAATAATCAATAAAAGAAACATAGTATACATACCTGCTTAATGAACTGGATGACATCGGACCGCATACATCGGAGTGGATGATTTCCAAGATTCCTTTTGCCTTGCTCTCACTACTTGGAAATGTCTTCTTTGTATTTTTTTCTTTCGCACATCCTTTGCAGACACCGTCATGTTTTGTTTGAATTTCTGGAAGTCCTTCAACAACTTTGCTCGCAAGTGGTAGTGCTCTGCAGTGCACATGTGGAAGCCTTCTATGCCAAAGTTCATTTGGCTCAACTGAGTCATGAACAAAAGCTTGTTCCAGATGGCCCTTTAATTTGTATAGACCTCCTTCTTGTTCCCCAATCACTATTGCATCATCAATAGTCTTTCCCTTTGGCCACATGCGAACTTGGCCATCTGCAAATGCAACCCTCATGCCTTTTGCATCTAATGCAAATATGGAGAGGAGGTTCTTCTTTAGTCCTAGAAGAACCTAATGCAAACAAGACATCTAATGCAAACAAGACAACCTTTATCTTCAAAGAATTTCCAGAGTCTAGCTTATAGGAGGATTCCCCACTACCTTTTATTGGATACTGGTAGTCATCTCCAAGTTTCACCTTGTGGGGTGATTCATGTTCTGATAGTTTCACAAAATATTCCTTAAATCCCATCATGTGTTTGGAAGCACCACTGTCTATAAGCCAATCATTGCTTCCATGTGAGACAGTTCCCTTGAGGGCAGAAATCAGAACATATTCTTCATCGCTTGAAGAATCATCACTTTCATGTTCGATTCTTTTCTTGGGATGTTCATCATCATCTGTAGTGTGAGCATGATGTCTTTTCTTATTTCCCTTTTTCTTGTGAGAGTCACTTTTGTTCTTAGGATAGTCTCTATCATAGTGTCCTCTTTCATCACATGTGAAGCATCTGAATCTGGATCAATTCTTGTTAAATTTATTAGGATGAGAATGCTTACCTTTGTGATGGTCTGTCCTACTTTTCTTGGAGTGTACTGTGAGAGCTTGATCTTCACTTCCCATATTTTCTTCTCGAGCTACTATCTGAACTTCTTCTTGTGAGCATTCCTCCCACAGTCTGCTAAGCTTGACTAGCTTCTTTCTAGCATAGATCCCTTGAATGAAAGATTCCCATGTCCTAGGGAGAACATTCAAGGTGGTCATCATAATTTCTGCATTCTCTACTTCTTCATCCACCGCTTCAAGTTGTTCCTTGATCTGAGAGACCCTTGTAAAGTAAGATTGGATGGTTTCCGCATTCTGGATCTTTACATTCTTCAATTGGTTTCTCAGAGTCATATTCTGGTTTATGTTCTTTCCTTCAAACATTTTGGTCAGGACATCAAACATAGCTTTAGGTGTCTTTAGGGAGGACACCTATGGTATGAGGTGATCCTTGATTGAATCAGCAATAATCCTCTAAGCCATGACCAATTTCTTCTTGTGTAAGGCCTTAGCCTCATCTCCCTCTAGAACTGGAACCTCTTCATTGATGTAAGAGTCCAACTCATTTACTTCTAGGACCAGAGAGATCCTATACTTCCAGGATCGAAAGTTATCAGCTCCCTCAAGCTTTTCATCAAGCTTGGTATGATGAGACATCTTAACAGAGAACCTCAAATGGAAATGCAAAAGATTTAGATCTTGCCAGGTCAAGATGTTGGAACTGGATCTAGAGCTGAATTTTTGTAGAGTTGGTTCAGGAGCAGATTAGGGTTTGAATTTCCCGGAGTTCTGCCCAACCAAAAACTTTGATCTTGATCTATAAACTTCGATTTTGAGGAGGAGATCAATCCATGCCTGGGCTCACTCAAAAATTTCACTTCTGTGGAAATCCCTAATTTTCGGTAGTAGTGTTGGGTCAAAACTGAAAATGATCAAAATCAAATTCTGCTTCAACAGAAAGATGCGCCCTGGAGAGGAGAGTCAACCCAACCTACTTTTCCTAAAAATATGTGGAGAGATATCCAAAAAATAGGAAGCCCTAGTTTTCACAGCTACATAGTGCCTTCTTCTCAGGTTAGCTCTGATACCGTGTTATATTTTTATCATTCAAGCTAGCATTATCTTATGATATTTAACTAAGAGAATAACAAGCACAGCAATCAAACATAAGAGACAATGAACACAAAGTTTTTCCTCGGGGAAACCATAAAGGAGAAAACCCCGCAACTTCCTCAGAGATAGAATCAGCACCAAAAGCAAAACCCCAAAAACAGTAAGATGATCTCCCGATAGTAGTAGTCTCTCTCTCTCTTGTCCCAACAACTTCTTCTCGAGCATAGTTATACGCAAAAACCAAGTGTGAGTGAATGTGTGCTAAATAGAGAGGCTCACTCTCTATTTATACTAATTCCCGACTTGACAATAACTCACTAGGGTCGACTTCTCTAGTAGAGTCTAATAACCCTAGGGCCCCACAACTGCAGGGACTTTAACCCTTGATAAATAGGAGGGTTACCCATAATGACTTTTCATGACTTGTTTACATTATTGAATCTCCTGATAGGAACATCGGGACATGACATGACTCAAATACATTACAGACACTTCCCGGAATAAGCATCGGGGGACAATACATAAGATATACAAGTGAATACATTCCGAAGTTACAAATACATCAACAGTCCGAAGAAGCTAAACTCAGTCGTCGTTTCATGTTTAGAGAGCCTAAAATAACTAAGAAGAGTCCAGAGATGGAATTTTTCGTAAATTTAGTCCCCAAGGTACGAAAAAGTATAAACCAATACCAAGGAGAATTCTTCTAGTCGTGATGAACTAGAGTGTACATTTTTCGTAATTGAGTCTAAACGGTCCGAAAAAGGGGTAAACTATCATTGGATAGATAACCTTTCAAATACTTTTACAAGAATGAAAGAATCTAGTTTGCTTGGTGATCTTTTTTTATTTAAAGATTCAAAAAAGCTTAAAGATGGCTCTAAGAGGGTTTCCTTTTTCGTATCCAATTTTAAAGGGTCCTAAAAAGTGACAAAGGCACACTCGATACCTTTTTCTAAGTTTTTAATGAGCATGAAGAGGGTATAAAAGGCACTCGAAAAAAATTTCAACTTGATCCAGTGTGTGAAAAAGTAAAAAAAAACTCTAATTGCCGAAAAAAAACATCATATAAGGCCCTGAAATCTTCAAAAACATCATTAAGACACTTTCACCATAGAAACTATAGGAAAAAAACATAGCAAAAAACCATAATATTTAAACATTTCACCAATTATTTCTTATTAAAAAACAAAAAATAGCATTAAAGGGATGAAATAGTAAAAATTATTTACTATTGTGTTTTTTCCATAAAGATTGGGTGAAATTGTGTTTGAGAGAGGAATTTGTAATGAATATTCCAGAACCTACGGGTGATCAATTGACGAACCTTCAGGTACAAGTAAAATCCATCACCCTCCCCTTCTTTTCTAGATTGAAATTTCACTTTTCATTATGCTTTTTATAGGTTTTAGGAGAGTTTTTTCAAGAGGAAGAGCACACCCTAGGCGACACTCTTCCTCCTTTAGGGAGGTGCGTCGACGCACTCCCTGAAAGGGGAAAGAGTTTCACAGACACTCTATTCTCTAAGGGAAATGGTTTCATCGCTCTGTTCCCTTGAGGAAAGTGCGTTGGCAACCACAACTCTCCAAAAAACAAATATTTAGCATGAAATTAAAAAAATTTATCCCACTGAGATGTGTCTAATAGTTACCATGTGGATGTTCCACAGGTGTTTGGTACAAACAATGATGATTTCGAAGGAGTGAAAGCACAAACTAGATGATTCCCAAGCAGGGAATGACCCCATGACTATGAGGGCATTGCACAAGTGTGGGCTCCTTAAGCACTTCAACGCTTTGGGTATGAGGACCCGCGCTTGCTTATTAGACCGCTTTATATGGTTATGGGAACTGAATCAACAACATTTCCAAACGGGGACCCACATTCTGAGGATTGATTCGAGGACATCTACTTTCTTACCAGACTATCCAGGAGAGGAAGTCTGGTATCCCCCTCCGGTCCTAGAGGGGGAGATATGACCATCGATGACCTTATTGATGAGCATTGTATGATTGGAATAAGGTCCCATGGGGGCAATATTCTGATTAAACACATCATGGATCGACCATTGAGGACTGTAGCCTTCACCATAAAGAAAGTAGCAGGAAGTAGAGATGCTCACCAAACTACTCGAGCACATATGTTGTATGCATTGGAGTGCATGAATCTAACCATCTTCAACTAAAGTGAGGGGTTCTTGGTAAGCCTCAAAGACCAGCTCACCAAGTGTCGACGAGGTGAGCTAAATTAGTTTAGCTATGGGGCGGTGGAAGTATCATTCTTCATGGAGAGTGTGCCATTGTTACGCCCTCGAGTGCCTCTTAATAGGTTGGAGCCTCTGGATCCACGGATGCTGAGGTGGGTAGAGACTATGTCTCGTCATGGAGGCAGTGGTGGGCCTGCTGTGACTTATGCATCCATCTTCTTCCGGTGGCTTTGAGACCAACTACTGATGGTAGAGGTCTACGCGTACATCAGAAATGACTTCAAGGGTGACCCTGATAATCCATTTCCTAAGGATGATCAATGGGACGACTGAGGTAAGAAAAATACTACGTTCATTTTGTTTTTCATTTTATGACGTATTTAAATTTTTGTATATTTTAAGATACTAAGACACGACATACTTTTTTACAGACATTGCTCCATCCTAAACTATGGGAGCATCACCTATTGAGAGGCGAGGAGCGATGAGAGAGATCACCCTTCGGAACCTGGAGGCCGAGGAGGAGCTATAGTAGGTCGAGGACAACCTCTAGAGATTGACAATTGGTGTTCCAAATATCTCTATTGACGATCTTCCCTATCAACGCCATACTACAGGAGTATCCGGACGGTTCAGTGACCACTCTGTTGAGTAGCCCGTGTTGTCATGTGTTATCATGAGCATAAGGACTAGTGCGGGGTGGAGCTTATCTTGTATTGTATATATATACTGAAGCTTCGAAGCTTCAGATTTCGACCTCTTGATGTACTGAAAATTTTGAGAGTTTCAGATTTTTGGGTACACTGAAAGCTTATGGCTTCATTATTTTGTCTTAGTATTAGTTATATATATATATATATATATATATATATATATATGTATATATATATATATATGTATATATATATATATATATATGAAAAAACAAATTTTTACATACATGTGTGTACATGTGATGTGTTATGTGCATAAGTGGATACTTATATGTGTTTATGTGATTTTTTTATATGTGATCAAAATTAAAAATTAAAATCAAAAATTAACTAAGTACCAATCCAAAACATAATTCGCTAATGAATCAACCATTGCGTTCAAATGTCTTGGGATGTGATGGTATGAAACAAACTCAAAAGACATTTCTAAGCCGAACCCTTCGAAACATTTGAATAAGTAAGGAATTTAGCATGGTGTAGACTCGGTTCAATTGATGTACAACTAACTCCGAATCTAAATAAACCCTAATATGACTCATATCATTTTAATATTAAAATACATTTTTATTCAAATTTTCATTTTTGAGTGTCGTGGGTACCTCCGAATTATGTAGTGTGGGTATGGGTTGGATGCGGGATTAAATTCCGCATCCACTGAGTCCCAAAACTCGAAATTTGGGTGAACCAATAAAAATATATGTCAAAAATACAATAATAAAAAAGTAGTTTTTTATTTTTCCCCTCCAAAATTTGAGCTTTTATTTTATTATTATAACTCTTATTTTATTATTTCTCTTATGAGGCCCATTTAGACCTCATCAGAAAATGGGGATCATGGAAAATTTGGTGGCTAGGATGTGAGATGGTGTCGAAAATTGTCAATAGTAAGGAATGTCTGCAAACTTATTGATGAAGTGATCCTTTGCAGATATCAGAAGAGCTAAGTCTAATTGTTTCAGTCGTCCAACTGAAGAGATTAAGATTGGCCATGACTTGAATGTATTTTAAATCATGAAAAAGCTATGTAAAGTTTATTAAAGTTTGAATGCTTACGTTGGATGTGAGAAAGATGTTTAAAACAAAGGATGTTGAAAGGTTAATCTCACTATAAAAGAAACTAGGCCGATGAAGTTTTTTATTCCTATGAGACGAAAACTTTCCAACATAAGGGGAGGAGACATGGACCAGGATCTAAAAAATCATGACATAAAGAATATTTTTCATATACTGACCACATGATCGAATCACGTGAGACCATTTCACTTGGAGTCACATACAGTAGCAATATCATTTAGTTGGGGAGCTTTAGTAAACAATCTTGATCCTGTTAGGAGACTGGCACAACCCGTAACTGTTGAGTAAGAACTCCGAAACAGAGCCTATGTCCTTTGCTTCTGCATAGCCTATGGATTTGTCCGTACCAACAATACTTATAGAATGTTGTGATAGTGTTAACAAAATAATCTGAGCAAATGATGAAGACAGCATTGCCAGGGGCTGAAGCTAAGATCCAGACATGAAGCGAAGCACTAAGAGAATTAATAGTGTAAGTATACATCCATCTCCATTGTTTTTGTTGCATTATTCTCCATCTCCATCGTTTGTTCAGGACCTGGAATACCTGCTTAAAGACTTGTTCAATTATAATTTAAATATGAGAAAGAAAAAATCATAATATGTTCAAGTTCCATTAATTGAAAAAACTCATACAAATACAGTTTATGTTATTTAAACATAAGATTAAGAAAAACAGTGATGCAAAATTGATAGCATTAATTCCCTACATAATTCAGAGAAAATGTTTTAATTCCAATAATAAAAGACTCGTTCAAATTAGAGTTTAAATACATAAACGTTTTAATTCTAGTAATTGAGAAACTTGTGCGAATAGAGTTTAATTTACCTTTAACTGAAATAGCAAAAGTAACATTTAAAGTGTTGTCTATTTGTAGGTATGGAGAACAAATCACCCTCCAAGTCTTGCCAAAAGTTGCAAAAAACCTCGTGTTTTAAGATTGCAGATTTAGTTGGCTCGTAACCACCAGATTCGTAGCCAATATCACCAATTTAGGAACCAATAGTTGAAAATTGCACTGGCATCTCTTCTCTGCGAATTCAGCCAAGGTCAGAACCCATTGCATGCCTTAAAGAAGATGAAGCTTCCAGGAAGCAAGGATTCTCTAAGTCTAAAAGACTCGTTTGCATGAAGAGGTGGTGGTAGTGATAGAAGCGGTGGCAATGGTGGAAGTGATAAACACAATGGTCGCTTGACATAATTTCTAGTACAATGAAATAAATGTAAACTAGCAACAACCATATTAATAAGATTAATATGTTTAGAATAAGCCGAGAGGAATATATCACCAGTGAAGTTAATTTAATAGTTGTATCATCATTGGAGTTAACCTAATAGTTAATCTAATAGTTATCCAATATAATTGCGATTAGAGTTAAAGTTAAGCTAATACTTGTAGAATCATTGGATTTAAACTAATAATTGTATCTAATAGTTAATTTAAAAGTTAATATATCAACCATTGCAGTTCAATTAAAATTTGTGATTGGAGTCAAAGTTAAGTTAAAGTTGTATCATCATTGGACTTAACCTAACAGTTATAATTTTTTTTCCTAAAGAATGTGTCAATTACTTGTATCTAATAGTTAATCTAACATAAAAACCACTTAAGTTGTGGTTGTTAAGCTCATAGTTGAAGTTAAGATCATAGTTGTATCATCATGTTGGAGTTAAGTTAATAGTTGTATTTAATAGTTAATTTAAAAGTTAATATAAATTTATTGTAGTTAATAAAAGAGCTTCGAGTTATCCTGACTTCTAGCTTCCAAATGGAGTTGGACTAAGCCTTATGCACATTAACTAGACTCTCAATTGGTAGGTGGAGTTCGAGTGTCACATCAGTTGCACATTACCATGCTACTAAGTGTAGTTATCACATGAGTTAAGATGAATTTATCAGGAGTTCAGAGGATTTTATTAGGAATTATGCTATCACACGAATTGCACTTTACTTCAACTCCCAACTGTAAAATGCAGTTTGACTAATTAACTCAACTTTGAGCTCCTAGATGGAGTTCAACTGTCACATGGACTACACATTACCATGCCATTAAGTTCAGTTATCACATGAGCTATTTTTTATTTTTTTATAATTGTTTATAAGGAGTTCGAACGATTAATAGTTAATTTAAAAGTTAATATAAATATATTGTGGTTAATAAAAGAGTTATGCATTATCTTGACTAAGCCTTATACACATTAACTAAACTCCCAGTTGGTAGGTGGAGTTTGAGTGTCACATGAGTTGCACAATACCATGCTACTAAGTGCAGTTATCACATGAGTTCAGAGGAATTTATTAGGAGTTCGAACTATTTTATTAGGAGTTCGACTCTTACATGACTGCACATTAGCTGGACTCCTAGATGCCAAATGTAGTTGGACTAAGCCGTAAGTAATTAGAGTTGAAATTAAGCTAATAGTTGGAGAATCATTGGAGTTAAGCTAATAGTTGTATCTAATAGTTAAGTTAATATAAATCTATTGTAGTTATTAAAAGAGCTATGAGTTATCATGACTTCTAGCTTCCAAATGGAGTTCAACTAAGCCTTATGCACATTAAGTGGAATCACAATTGGTAGGTGGAGTTCGAGTGTCACATGAGTTGCACAATACCATGCCACTAAGTGCAGTTATCACACGAGTTCAGAGGAATTTATTAAGAGTTCGAACTATTTTATTTGGAGTTCGACCCTTACATGACTGCACATTAGCTAGACTCCTAGATGCCAAATGCACTTGGACTAAGCCGTAAGTAATTAGAGTTGAAGTTAAGCTAATAATTGTAAAATCATTGGAGTTAAGCTAATATAAATCTATTGTAGTTAATAAAAGAGCTATGAGTTATCGTGACTTCTAGCTTCCAAATGGAGTTTGACTAAGCCTTATGCATATTAAGTGGAATCCCAATTGGTAGGTGGAGTTAGAGTGTCACATGAGTTGCACAATACCATGCCACTAAGTGCAGTTATCACACGAGTTAGAGGAATTTATTAAGAGTTCGAACTATTTTATTTGAAGTTCGACTCTTACATGACTGCACATTAGCTAGACTCCTAGATGTCAAATGCACTTGGACCAAGCCATAAGTAATTAGAGTTGTAGTTAAGCTAATAGTTGTAAAATCATTGGAGTTAACATAATAGTTGCATATAATAGTTAAGCTAATAGTTATTCAATATAACTTTGATTAGAGTTGAAGTTAAGCTAATAGTTTTAGACACATTTGTGTTAAGCTAAGAATTAAGGTAGTAGTTGTATCTAATAATCGAATAGTTGAAGATTAATTTTAATTTTTACAACTATCACTAACTCTACTTATCACATGTTAATTAAATTATTTTTTTATTATTAATTATTAATTTTAGACGACACTGATATAATCAATCTGGACAGTACACTTGTTTCACTCTCATTTAATCTTGGACGACTACCATAAAATCAATCTGGACAATACACTTGTCTCATTCTAGTTGGTAGATGAAAAAGCATAGATGGTAGTCCACCCCAAAATTCTAACATATATATGCCTATCAACATAAAAATGTGATTACACCCAAAAAATGATATGGCAAATCTTTCATATCTATACAAGTCCACAATCGACCTATGTTAAAACCATGTTAAAATTTTGCTTTATGTCTTACCGAGAAAGTAGGAGCCCGACAATAAGGCTTCGAAGTTTTGGACAATTAAAGCGTTAGATAAATGTGAGATAAAGAAATTTATATAAAAAAAAAATAAATTATTTTAGATTTCTTATATGCAACATTAGGTTGTGTCGTAAAATAAAAATTTAATTAATTAATAAATTAATGCCAAGTCAAAGAAAAACGATTATAGAATAACTAATAGAAACGACTTTAAAAATAGCTTGTTGAAACTTTAATAATATTTTGAAATATACCTTCTAAAACTTATGTAACCATTTTATTTTATTTTATTTTTCATGTGAGAATGCTAACACCTATTATTCTAATAGACATGACTTTAAAAATAACTTCTTGAACTTCAGTAATATTTTGAAATATGCCTTCTAGAACTTATGTAACCATTTTATTTTAATTTTCACCAGAGAATGCTAACACCTATTATTCTCGGAAAATATCAAAATGAGAAACTTTCATCTCATAAAACAAAACTTCTTACTCCTTCAAATCCTCCTTAATGGAATATGTAAATACTTTTATGGCTATTGATATGATTTCACTATGATTGAGGCCAAAACTATCATTATTTTTCTTCGAATGCTTGATTAGTAGATACGGCACTGACCTAATTGGTACTGGCTTTCGTTTGATCACAACCCATGGCTTCTATGAGAGCATATTAAATCCCCCTTATTTTTATCTCTTGAATGTTGCATGTATTACATCGCATGTGATTTATTGATCGTATTTTCTCCACATTAATGAGTATGGTTCATGTCACATGTAAATAATGTAAGGTCGTTGTATGTGCAGAAAATGGCAGTATATGGGAAAAAGATTTCTTTGGACATAACATGATGTACGGTGGTACCCGGAGGCGATGGTCTACACATCAAGTTGACAGCGCAGAACGCCTTGAGCCGAGAGTTGGCAACATGGCAGCTTGTATGCCGTGGGTTTAAACCTCGCCACTACAGTGAATTGCTTCTATGCGCGATGAAGAGGATGTCTTGTATGGCGACATACAATGGAAGAGCGTCCCTGCAGTACCACTTGCATTAATTCTCTTTTCATGGTTTTGGATTTGGAGCATGTGGTCGTCATGTTAAGGGAGCAGAATGGGGAAGCGAGATGGTTCATTCTCTCGCTCTCGGTTTTGGTTTGTAGCGTCTGTCTTTAGCGCCCTCTGCTACGTCCATCCATGATTTTTTGCATCCAAGGTTCTCTGTTCCACGCTTGCTCCTACAACAACATTACCCATTGATCAGGCTTCAAACTTCTCTGGTAACCATGTCCCAGCAGCGGGGAATCCATCGTAGAGGCAACAACAGACGAAGCAGGGCCCAACAAGGTATGAGTCTGATGATGGAAGAAAGGTAAGAGACTGGTGTGTCCATTATGGTCAGAGATTTGATAGATGGATGGGAGTCCTACTTGGTCACCGAAAATCTGGCTAAGGGCAGAGGTGGTGGTAAAATTAACCACTACTGGTTAATAAAAAATATGATGGGAATGTTGAGTAAATGGAATTCAACCAGAAGCATTGTGCTCTTGGCCAAGACCAAATTGACAGAGTTGGAGGCCCAGCTGAATGGGCTAGATGCCACTTCTTCCTGGAAGCGCCTGGCTATCAGATAGTGCATCGTTAGTAACACTAAGGTGGGGAGCGATAATGCTACTGGGGACTACTAAGGAAATAGAGCTTTTCTCTGGCTTAGACGGTGACAATAAATGCTCCCTTTCTGGTGCCAACTACCATCACGTTTCTGTTCAATAAACGCATCCGCAAAAATGAGGAGCCCGCACGTAAGTCTTCTCCCCTTTCGGCCAAGTTTCCTGATTCGACCTCTGACGACGACTTCCATGGTAGCCACCCCATCCTGGAGGAAGTACCCCCCTCGTAAGATGCAAATGAGGACATTGAAGATGGCTCATCCACCTACTCGTTCCACTTGCTATTTTTCAATTTCTCTATTTTAATTTGCTTAATAGGTTTTTGTTTAATGTCTGCATGAACAATGTTACTCTTGACTTTACGTTTATGGTTTGATCTCCATTAGTAAATGGAATTTTCTATAATGTAAATCTCAGACTGATATGCAGTTTTGACTAATTGGGGTGGTGGCTCTATTGTCTCAAACCACCTGAGAGGCCTCACTATGATGCAAATTTTGTTTTTGTAGTTTAATATATTTTGCAAACTTACAAAAAAAACATGATGTACGGTGGTTGTTAAGATTTTTTTAATTGGAAATA
The DNA here is from genome assembly GCA_001517045.1 of Pseudotsuga menziesii. Taxonomy (NCBI): domain Eukaryota; kingdom Viridiplantae; phylum Streptophyta; class Pinopsida; order Pinales; family Pinaceae; genus Pseudotsuga; species Pseudotsuga menziesii. The sequence goes on from LPNX010763824.1 coordinate 164,048, forward strand.
GTGTGATGTGTTTTTCATCAATTTACCAATTTAGTATGAAGGAGAGATTGTCATTTACATAAATTATAACAACAACAAAATTAAATAAATTTAGTAGGTAATATATGTAGGTTTAATTTTAAATTTCACAAAAAAAAACTAAAAAATTTATTTAACTAGCATAGATTCATTGCGTCTAAAAGGACCATTCTACAACTCAATGGGGAGAGATGGGTAACTCCTTTTGTACTCGTTCGAGGTGTCTTTTTAAAAAATAATAAAATATTATAAAAAAATAATAAATTGCTATAAAAAAATAACATGTGGGCTCAATTTAGATTTAAAACATTTACAAAGCCATATATAAATATAACTACACAAATTAGATAAATTAAAATGCTTTCTCAATATTGTAACTCTAAAAAAGGATTTGTACCTCTAGAGATTTGATCTTTTTCAGGGTTTGATAGATCATTTTTTTAAGATGGATCTATGCTAATCATAAACCCAAATAAAATACTTATAACCATGAAATTTTTTTGAAATATCAACTTTTATCTTAAACTTTTTACATATAAAACAAAATCTACCACAAATTTAGATCTAAATAAATCTATACTAATTTAAATTTTATATTTTTTTAAGTCTTAAAACAAAACAATGAATTAGTAACTCTAATTTTTAAAAAAGTGCACTTTTTTTTATTAAATGACCAAAAACAAAATTTTGAAATACTCAAAATTTGATAAACACTGAAATTCTCAAGCCAAAACCTAGGTCATAGTCTTAAAACAAAATAACAAAAATAAGATATAATATCAAATAAAATAAATAAAATTCATTTACGAAATATCCGAATATAAAAGTATAATAGTTTAATATCATAGTGAAAATATATAATAATGAATAAAAGAATGATATGAATTAAATGCCATGTATACGTGAGTAATAATAATGATTAAACAATGTTTTTTTAATAATTATAATATTTTATTTCAAATATTAGTATTATTATTAATATATTTTATATTCTACAAGTTACATTTACAACTCCATTATATAATCAAACACTATCATTGTCTACGATAAATTATTAATCTTTTATTCTTTGCCAAATATAAAATTATCAAAGTGAATAAACAAGGAGAAAGGTACGTGTTTGATTTGGACATTTCCGTCCTTCCATATTTTCTCATTATAAACCATTAAACAATAGCTTGTTTTATTCTTTGCCCATGCTTTCGAGGTAATAGAAATTTATCAAGTAAATAAACAAGGAGAAAGGAACGTGTTTGATTTGGACATTTCCATCCTTCTACTTATTATTAATAATAAACTATGAAACAATAGCTTGAATCCAAATATAGTTGCATCTCTCATATATATATATATATATATATATATATATATATAGTTTATCTTTAGTTGTGCACAGGAATGCCCCGTCTTTATGGTAGCTGGGTTTGATTGGTGGCGAATCGATCGACTAGGAAATAAAAACAAAAAAACTAACGCCGAACAACTCAACTCTTGGAATAAAAGTCCTGCATTGCCGGCACATGCTCAATAATAACAAGGCAAGTAGAATTGTTTTTCTCTAGGTGTACTTTAAGGAGAAGACATAAAAATTTAGACTCGCAGAAGAATATACAAATCTATGATATGAATTAGAGGAATTCGAAGACCTGGTATGGTAGATAATTGCTCATTCAAATATGAGCTACACAAAATTGTGGAATCCACTCCTTTTTCAAATTCATTAATTAATTCAGAGATGACGTGGAATGTGAAATTGAGTTAAGTGTCTACAAAATTGTGTTATGATTGTTTGATCTAAATATAGAATATTTTTATTTTTATTTTAAAATTATAAAATATATAGGGGTTTTTAGATATTATTTGAGATGTTATATAAGATTTTGGATTTTCTTGAGTGGATCAATAAGATTAATCTTCAGTGTAACAAGTGTACAACCCATATTCATGGTCATTTTAAATGCATCTTAACTAAGGTTTAAATAAGTTTGAGTTTAAAATATATTAGTTTTTTGTTTTTTTGTTTTTTCCTATCACTTTTTGTCTTTTATGTTTAGTAAATAGTATTTGTTTTATATTTATATTAATTACTTAATGTTTATACTATACCATAAATTGATAATTAGGTCAATAGGCATTTAAATTTTATCTCACATTTTGGGTTTTTTTGAAAAGATCAACAAGATTAACCCGGGTTTAACAAGTTTATAACGAAAATTCATTTCATGGTCATTGTATCTTGTTATGCTTAAATGCATCTTGGTTAAGATTTAAATAAGCTTTAGTCAAAGGGCGATTAAAAAAATGTAACAAGAATGGTTTTCTTTTTGTTATTAAATAGTATTTAAGTTTATGATTATATTAATTAGTTTAATGTTTATAGTATATCATAAGTGGATAACTATAACAATATGGTAATTAGTTTAATATTTAGCCTTTCTTTAACAACTAGCCATCTCCACAAAAAGTTTAATATTTAGCCTTGCTTTAGCAATTAGCCATCTCCACAAAACTCGAGAAAACTAAGTGGTCTGTTGCACCATGAGTTTTTTTTGAGAATTTGGGTTGGATTACCACATATACTTTTGCAAGATTGCACAAAGATGAGACAAGTGTACTGTCAACTATGACAATAATTCAAAATTCAAAATAAACTATATATATATATATATATATATATAGTTTCATGGCAAATAATTAGAAGATTGTAAGATACAAAAAAAGAATATAAAAAATAAGTGATGGTTGATAAATGGATAACGAGAAGCTAGGCATGGATAACTCGCTTGAACTCCTTTAACTAGAAGTATGTGAGAAATAAAAAGAATATTATTCCAAACTATTTCCATTCCATCAATATCTATCAACCATTTGATCTCTATTAACATGATTCATCCACAAAATAGATGTGGGTGTGCTTTAATTAGTTTAATATTTAGCCTTTGTTTAATAGTGACCTAGCCACATATCTCTACAAAACTAAGTGATTGGCTTCACCTATCAATATTCGAGGACCACTTTACTTATGGTTGTGATAGTTGACTAATGTCATAAAACTTCCATATTAAGATACTTTTCAATGATCATGTCCATTTTGAATCATCACCATTCAACAATCAAATAATGTGAATTTTGATAAATTCCTATTCGATAGACACGTAAAGGCGGCGAAACGAGGAGGCTGGGGTTGATGGAGAATAGTAAGCCTCAGCACATGAGGCAGAAAAGCACGCTTGGAGCTTGCTTTATCGCAATAATGAAAGTCCTGTAACAAAACTCAGTGTAGGGCTAGCTCGACGTTGGGTGTCTGACAATTTGTATGGTTTTTCTGTACAATCATGTCAATTCTACCGTTTTTCCCTGGATTTTGCAAAGTTTTTGTCACATTTCTTATCAAATTTTAGTATGACCAAATCAATTTTGACATATTTTTATATCAAATTCAATCTCATATATATATATATATATATATATATATATTATATTGAATTCATACGCTTAGAATTAACACACCTCGTGTGCTTAGAAAGGAGTTTTGGGCGTCCATAACGTCAGCCGAAAGCAAGCCATGAGCGAAACAGAGAAAAGTTAAGGTACTAGAGAGTTAGGACCCATGGAACAAACAATTGAAGCAATAGACTATAACCCCCTAAAACCACACCCGCCAAACCACCCGCATGCTCCACCGCTTTTCCCAAAGCTCGACCCCAAGGTGACTAGAGTTCTATATGGAAGGGAGAGGTGGGAGTTGATTGAGAAATTAAATATTTATTAAATTTAGATTTTTTGATGTATTATTTTATTTTAAATAATATTTTTAAAGCATTCAAGTAATTATATTAATAATTTTTTTAATTATATATATTTATAATAAAAAAATTTAAGATATTTAAATAATTAAATTAATAGATTTCTTTTAAATTAATTTTTCCACAGGATAAGATAACTTGTTTCATAATGGTAGATAAAAACCCTATCATTGCGAGTCCAATAGTTAGGTGTAGTTGAGTATCATAGTAGGTGTAGTTGAGTATCATAGTCTTGTTTCATAATGGTAGATAAAAATCCTATCATTGCGAGTCCAATAATTAGGTAGTTGAGTATCATAGTCAGTCAGTCAAGAAAAACCGTCAAATGTGATTAATCATAAATTGGTCGCTGTCGCATATGAATTGGGTCCGGAGACTCCGGACCTCGGCGGCCATAGATAGGCCAGATCAGATCAAGTCCGAAAATCCATGTATTCTTACCCGGGAGGATTTTAGCTCTGCGAAAGAATCGATTGACTATGCTTCCAATGCGGAGCCTCCTCCTCATAGCCTTCATTTACCTGGTTATACCACTTTTTCCTGCAAAGGCCGAGGATGCCCATCGATCTACCACTTTCCTCTTCGACGGATTTAATGGAACCCGCTTGATCTTGAAGGCGGGGGCTTCAATCATCGACTCCAAATCCGTGCTCGCCGTCACAAACCAATCAGAATTCATGCTCGGCCGTGCGCTGTATCCATTTCCCGTGCAGATGAAAAGCAACGAAACGCTTTCCTCCTTCAGCACTACCTTCGTTTTCTCCATTGTGCATCCTCCCTCGGACGCAGGCGGGCATGGATTAGCCTTCGTTATGACGCCCTACACATCTCCGATGGGCGCTCTGCCGGCCCAGCATCTGGGCTTGCTTAATCTTACCAGCAATGGGCAGACATACAATCACTTGTTCGCAGTGGAGTTCGATACCACCCAGAATGTGGAATTCAATGACACAGACGGCAACCACGTAGGTGTAGACATCAACAACCTCGTCTCTATCCAGGCCCAGACCGCCGGCTATTGGGATGGGAAAGATTTCCACGAATTGAGCCTCAAGAATGGCCAGAACATACAGGCCTGGATCGATTACGATCATCTTCAAACCCGCCTCAACGTTAGCATCACGATGGCCGGCTCGCCCAGACCACAGAGGCCGTTGATATCTCTGAAAATAGATCTGCACAACGTTATGCAAGAGAAGATGTTCGTTGGCTTTTCAGCTGCCACAGGGAACTTCATTGAAGATCATTACGTTCTTGCGTGGAGCTTTACGACCCAAGGCACGGCGCCGCTCCTCAATGTGTCGCGTCTTCCTTCCTTTGCTAACAAGTATTCCAAACGTCCGGCCCGGGGATTCATAGCCGGCGTCACTGTGGCTACTCTGCTTCTGTTCTTGCTAGTGGTTGCGGCTGTGTTTCTCAAAAGAGCGAAGGACAGAGAAACGGTAGAAGATTGGGAGAAGGAATACTGGCCACATAGAATTACTTACAAAGAGCTGAGCATCGCCACGAGCAGGTTCTGTGAAGAAAACGTTTTGGGGCACGGGGGTTTTGGCAAGGTTTACAAGGGCGTTCTTCCCAACTGCGGCCAAGAAGTCGCAGTGAAATGTATAACGAAGGAGTTCACGGAGGGCATGAAGGGGTTTGTGGCAGAGATCTCGAGCATGGGGCGTTTACAGCACCGGAACCTTGTTCAGCTCCGGGGTTGGTGCCGGAGGCATATGCAGCTATTCATTGTTTATGACTACATGCCCAATGGCAGCCTGGATAAACTAATATTCGGGAACCCTACAACAGTATTGCCTTGGCATCGACGATACGCGATCCTCAAGGACGTGGCCGCTGGGCTGCTCTATCTACACGAGCAGTGGGAGAAGAGGGTCGTTCACAGGGACATCAAATCGAGCAATGTGCTGCTGGATTCGGAGCTTAACGGGCGGCTTGGAGACTTCGGCCTTGCTCGGCTGTATGATCACAGTGAGATTCCGGAGACGACTCATGTGGTGGGAACGCTGGGGTACATAGCGCCCGAGCTCATACACACGGGGAAGGCCACGCCCAGCTCGGATGTGTTCAGCTTCGGGGTTCTGCTCTTAGAGGTGGCATGCGGGAAGAAGCCCGCGGATCAGTTGAAGGACGCCGAGCGGATGGTTTTGGTAGAGTGGGTGTGGAAGCTTCACACGGAGGGGAGGCTGGTGGAGGCATCGGATCCAAACCTGGGGAAGGGATATGATCTGGGCGAGGTAGAGAGGGTACTGAAATTGGGATTGTTGTGTTGTCATCCAGAACCGCAAAGCAGACTGGCCATGCGCCATGTTTGCCAAATACTGGAAGGCGAAGCTCCTCTTCCTGAGCTCCGTATGGCTTCGTTTATGGGTTGTTACCCCAGAAGAGGCCTCTTTAGGTATACAGGTGAGAAGTCAGGGGAGGAAACGTCCAGCCAAAGCTGGTCAGAAGGAAGGCTCAATTCGGCTTCCGGCAACTCTTCATCCTTCGAGCAAGGTCTGATTAATAGGCCTCAGCAAAAATCTTCGGTAGAACTCATAGATTCCACCGGAAAAACTGTTATTGTGTAAATCACCGAAGATAGGATCAATAGGTTTCACCCGAAAGGTTCTGTAGGACGCATACATTCCACCGGGGAAACTGAAACTGTGTCTCGCACAGCATCAGGGCTGCTGAACTCATAGATGCCACCGGGAAAATTGAAATTCTGTCAATTAGCAAAGGTCGGATCGATAGGTTTCACCGGAAAGCTTTGTTAAGACTCATACATTCCACCGGGAAAACTGAAATTGTCTCTCGGACAGTTGCAGGGCCGCTAGGGCAAACTTTGGCATCTTTTCTAAATAGGTTAGAAGAGAATGCTTTATTCTATTTATTTATGGTCATGGAAGTTTGAGAATGACCGCTTTGCTGTAAGCATTAAATAGGAATTATCTTTATAATTTTTCAATGTACTTGGGTGTTATCTTTGTGAATAAGTTGTAATAGGCGTTTTGTGAATAAGTTTAGGGAATAAGGGAATAAGTTGATTACATTAATAGGTATTTATATGCTAGAATTCGTAGTGGATTAAAGATTATATTTTTTTTTAAATTTTAACAGACGAGACAAGTGTATGGTCAATATTAAAATTATAACAGTTTTTCAAAATTTCAAAATGAAAATAAATAATTTAAAGATATATATATAAAATTAATGGGAGCTATTACTGGTTTTTATCGATTCCCGAGCTAATAGACAGGGATGTGCTCAGTTTCAATGGCATCGGATTCGAAGTATTAATGCCCGATTTCCGCTGAGAAGTGAATGGATCTATGTCTGGTTCAGCTGAAATTTTCCAAACAATCTCCGACATTACAACACCTCACAATCAACTCTTATCCAGGGTTTGATTTAATACCGAAATTAATAGAGGTTTTTGAGCACCAGAGTGGTCGCATTCAAACTTTACTTCTTCGGTTGTATACAACGAAACTTTTGGGTCTTTACAACTTTCAAAATCATAAATTAGGTATGAACAGTTGTAAAACCTCTCACATGTTTCAGTTTGTTTAAATGTTTACATCTTTTGCCCATTATTTCTTTCATTTACCAATGCAGGTTCTACTGCAGACAATGGCAAGTCACCTGGTTGGTTCATCATTTGCGTTCATGACTGTAAATCTCTGTTTGCTTCTCAGTCATGTCTGTAAGCAATTGAATGGAGGAAAAATACAGAAGACTTATCGTTGCAGTGGGTGCTCATAAAAGAAGTGAGATATATGAGGTTGGTTTGGCTTAGTTGGCCATTGCAGTTGTGGAACTACTTGATAGCTGGGGTTTTAGAGTTATTTAACCTACAGGAAAATTTTCTTTGAGACTGATAGTTGAAACTTGCTTCGTTATTGCTAGGGTTTTTAAATTCTTCTTATGTTATAATGAAAACAATAGCGGAGTATAAAATCTGGTTTCTTTTCAGTTTTTCCCTTCGTTTTGTTGTATTGGTAAAACCCTTATTTTAAATTATTTTATTCGAAGCCTAATCTATTCCATCAAGAGTTTGGGCTTTTACATAATGTTTTACTTTTGTACGACTAGGGCTTACTTTTTAATTGAGGTTCACACTCTTTATTCATTTTTTTATCTACCTAAAAGAAGTATCATTCTGTTAACTAGGGTTTTGGTCTACAATTGAGAGTAGGACTCTTTCTCATAGGAAAAAAAAGTTCTATTTTTTTATTAATAAAGCACCTGTCACAAATCATTGGTGTCTCGGCCATCCGAATTCACACCAATACTTAGATAGATGTATAGAAAACAAACTGCGTGTTCTCAGCAATAGATTCTCATCACACCGGCTAAAGAATTTTACAGTCTAACACCTCCATGACGCCTCCATGACGCTCTATCATCTTATATAATAACTAGAATGTTGTCCATAAAACCCATGACATAAAACTATGGCTGACCGGAGAAAAGATTTTCCGAATCTTCATGGATCAGCTCACCCTCCATGAATTGTTGTACTATAAGTGTTCCAGCATTGAGCTCCAACCCATCTTTCGATAAACGATCCACCAGTTGATTATGCTTGCGATATATGTGTTGGCATTTGAAAGTAGTGGAACCGCGGACCATATCATCAATCCTTCTGCTCCAATGCTCGAGATTTATCACGTTCAGTCTGCATTTCCCTTTAAATAGGTTGATGACCATTAAAGAATCTCCATAAACAATGATTCTAGGGATTCCCATATGACAAACAACGTGCAGTAAACTATAAAGAGAAAGTAACTCCGATCTAGAATTTATAGAGCGGCCACATCCCAACCTGATTAAGAAGAAGTGCTCCTGACTGATATAAAAAACCGCACCAACACCCCCTGTCGTAGAAGTAGCAGCACCATCGAAGTAGCCGGTAGCAGGGGCAGCAGGTGGTCCCTCTCTGATGTTGTGTGTCTTAAATCTCCTATTCTCTGTAGGATATGTAGCAACCAAGTCGAGAATATGTAGAGCCGCGGACTGCACCGAAGGAGTTTTACCGGAGAAAATCCACGTGTTCTGACAAAGCCAGATGGACCAGATGTAAAAGTATAACAAGCAGCCCGACTCCACACTGTTATTGCACCAGTTTGCATAAACATCCCGTAGCCCCAAGTTCTTGCTGCAATATGTCAATCCCATATGATCAAAGACCTATATGCGAACTGCAGTACCAAAGGTGCATTCCACAAATAAATGTTGAACAGTCTCGCCATCCCGTTTGCAAAGATGACAAATGTTTGGGCCACACCAACCCTTGCCCTTCAGATTGTCCCATGTGCAGATCTTGTTCTACAAGCATAACCAGGAAAAACATAGAATTTTGACAGGTATCCTCAAATGCCAAAGTTAATTCCAATTCCACCTGCAATCTCTGATCTCCGAAGTGCCCGCAATGAATAGATAAGCGGATTGAGCAATGACATGTCCATCCTCTCTGTTAAAAGACCAGATTAAGGTGTCAGACTCCTCAATGAGCTGCAAACTCGATGCCCGCAGCAATGAAGTGAAAGTATCCCACTCTATCTTCCAGAGACCACCTAAGTCCAGATCGCCAGTCGCTAACTGCCAGCTGACAGCCAATCGTGTCCATGGATAAAAATAGCTGCAGGCTTGTAAATTTGGTCAAGTGTTACCATACCGAAGTCATGGAGGTAGAGAATGAGCGTCTGGGAAAAATAGGTTGAGTCCTCTATCCAAGCAATCGGATCAATACCGAGGTGTACAGCTCGACCAGATCCCACCCTCCAACACAGTTTCATACTGATCCACTTAAGAACTCTAAGAAAACCATTCTAGATGATGGAAGAATTTAGCACAGAGTAAGTTCCTAACCTTAACCAATTGTCCAGGGTATGTCTTTGCATATACTTCACCTTCAATACACGGTGCCACAAGCCGCGGCCAGACCACAAATTCTTGACCCTGAGCGCATCATTGAAACCACCCAGGGATTCGATGTTCCATTCCCCCAAATCAAAAGGACGTGTCAACAAATTCCATTTAGCCAAGTGATATCCTTTCTTGGCAGCTTGTCCCCCCCATAAAAAATTGGCCATAAGTCTACGCATGGAATTCAATATTGAGTGGGGGATTCTCATGAGGGAGAACCAATAGACTGGAAGATCCCCCAAAATAGATTTCAGTAGTACCAAACGCCCACCTACAGATAGAAATCGAAATGTCGAATGACTGATCTTTAGCTCAAAACGCTTCAAAATCCAAACCCAGTCCATCACTCTGTAGGCCAATGGCTTAAGCCAATATCCTAGGTATTTGAATCCATGTGACTAGTGGCTCCATCTTGAAAGGAAAAATCGATTGTACATGTTCCAGTAAACCAGTGGGCAAGTTATTAAAAATAAATGTGGATTTATCTGTGCTGATGGCCATGCCCGATGCAGCTGTAAAAAGCTCCACAATCTTTTTGTACTGGCTCCATTCAGCAAAAGAACCAAAACCAAACAAAACAATGTCGTCCACAAAAAGTATGTGCATGAGAGCTAAGGTGGAAGAAAACTTGACCCCGCAGATTCGGCCTGTGTGCCTCTCCTGATTGATTAAGAGACTCAGCCCCTCTACTATCAACAGAAACAATAGAGGATAAAGTGGGCATCCCTGGCAGACTCCACGGCTAGCAGAAAAGAAAAAAAAAAGGCCTCCCATTGATCAAGACCACGAAAGTAGCAGTAGAGACACACTCCATGACCCCGTTAACCACCATCGTTGGGAGACCAATTTGTAACAGAATCAGTCTCAAGAAAGTCCAGTTCATGCGATCGTAGGCCTTGATTAAATCCTTCTTCAGGATGACTGCTTCAAGCTTATTCACTCGGACAGTGTGCATGACCTCCTGGGTGATGCCCACAGCCTCGTGGATCTACCTCTTCTTCAAGTACCCAAATTGTTCCTCCGATAAGAACTCGGCAAGAAATGGCTTCATCTGGTCTGCCAGTATCTTGGTAATAACTTTGTATAGGAGATTACAAAGTGAGATGGAATGGAAATTGGTGAAGTGTCAGGGCCTATCACACTTGGGTATCAATGCAATGTGAGTTGCATTGAGTGCCGCTAGAATGCATCCCTTGAGTCTGCTGTACTCTACAACATCAAGTATGTCAGCCCCTGCAAGATCAAAGACAGCCAGGTAGAACTCCATAGGCCAGCCGTCTGGCCCAGGTGCCTTGTCTTTGGCAAAACCACGAAGGACGGCTTCAATCTCAGCCAAGGTGACAAGTCAAAAAATGAGATTAGCATCCTCTTCAGAGAAGTAGCGGGGATAGAGGATGAGAACCTCCAACTTGCTATGTATGTTCACAGGTTCATCGTCCCGAAAAACCTGTTCAAAACTTTATTTTCCCCTCTGCCATCAAAGCAAGCTCATCAGATACCATGTTACCCAAGTGATCACTCAGATCCCACACTGTATTTGTATTCCTACGAGCATTCGTGTATTGATGGAAAAACTTTGAGTTTGTGTCCCCCAAATCCATCCATATGGCCTGACTCTTCAGTCTAATATAAGCCACCTCAATAGTAAGAATCGCCTATTTACGCTCCTTCATGGCCACTAAGGAAATCGCATCTTCAGTCGATAAGACCCCAGTGGGTGCCAAGAGGAAGAGATCTGCAATTTGTTCCTCAATCTCAGCCAGAGCACACCACTACTCAAACTTCATCTTTTTAACCCAAGGGATGATGGGCTCTTTGAGAGCCTTGAGTCTCGTAAGCAAAGTGTAGATGGGGTTTGAATCGATGATAGATGCACTGAAAACAAGCCAAGAAGACTTGAGAAACTCATCGAACTCATCCAGCATCAGCCAAGAGTGGTTAAATCTAAATGGATAAGGAAGTCGATCCCGACATCCCTTCCATTCCAAAATAATGGGGAAATTGTCTGATACTTTTGAAGGCCGAACCCAAGCCCTATGTCGGGGCATCAGAGGCAAGAGGTTTTCTGATACCAGAAAATGATCAAGTCTCTTAGCTATCCCATTCGTGCCTGTCCAGTCGTTTCTCCAAGTAGGGCCAATGCGAGCAGGGACAATATCTACTAAATGTTGTGACGAGAACAGATTATGGAAAAAGGACCCCAAGGGGTCGCATCTAGCATGAATGCCCCAAACTTCCACAGTCGAGGTGGTAAAGTTTAAGTTGCCGACCATGATAAGGTCATTCAGACTTAAAAAACCATTAACAACAAGAGTGTTCCAGAACACCTCTCGGTCGCCATAGGGAGTGTAAACATTCATAAAATGCCAAGTGCCCAAAGACCACATAGCACAAGCCTCAAGCAGTATGTCGACACTAGTCACAAAATCCTTACATCAAAAGGAACTCGAGTTCCAGGAAGCCAATAGACCTCCAGACTGTCCAGTAGCATCCACCGCACAAAACTCCCATTCAAGGAAGAACTTTGAAAAGATCGAAAGAGCCTTGAAGGAATCACATAGTGTCTCCTGGATAAATACCAGGTTAGGTTGAAGAGAAGAGAGAAGTGTTTGGAGGGCTAACTGTTTAGGGCGCCCCTCGAAACCCCGAACATTAAAGGACACCAGTCACATCTAAGAAAAACCCCTACGGGTGTCCTGTCCTCTAAGAACCCCTTCAGGTGTGGATGAAGTTGTGCTATGAGAGTTCCTTGTAGCCTCCTTGATCCTGGTAGAATATGGAATATATGTCAAATCACCCTCCCTATTGCCATTCCCCCAGCAACCAGTCCCTATCTTCTCCTTTCAAGACTTCTTGATAGTGACATTTTCATGTCATAAGGAAGAGAACGACAACATAGAGGGGGAAGCCTGAGGCTTGTTCGAAAAAATGGGTAAAGAGATCCTAAGAGAAGGATCCGCGAAAGAGGGAGAGACCGTGGTACTGTCCACAAGTTCAGTTCCCAACACAAGAGTAGTAGGACTCTCGTCGGAGGGCCTTGTAGAATCAGGATCTTCCAAACCAGTTCCCACATTCCGACCGAAATCATAGGACTCCAGTACCAGTCCTGCAGGTCCACATGTAGTGACATTTCCAGTCTCAGTGCTCCCATAAGACCCCAATGAAGGAGCGACAATCTTAGTAATAGATAGCGACCCATTAGTCGTCTCTTCACCACCATCACCAAGTTTCCTGACCTCCAATGTCTCCATACAACCACCGCCTGCCTCAAATGACAAGGCATCCACATCCTTCAAAGCCACCTCGTCAAGATCCACATAGATAGCATCGTAACAAGAGTCTGGCGTCCCCAGTTTGTGAGAAACCATCAACTCCTCAGCATCCACTGTCCCTAGTTTGTGTGAATCCATTGTCTCCTCAGCACCTACTGTCCCACAGCCACCAATAGAGTGTGTCTCTAGAGAATCGCAAGTCACCACATCGGAGGCAACTGTAGGAATATGGCTGACCCCTCTCAACAACAAGGGACATGCACTCTTCAAATGTCCCGTAGCCCGGCACTGGTGACATGCATATAGTCCATTCTCTGTTCAATGATCCTATCGTCCCATTCAATGAGAATAATCTCCTCCAGACCCTTTGAGATGTCTTTAACTCCATGAAAACCTTGGCCATACGCTTGTCAAAAGCGTGTAAATGTGCCTCATCAACCCCAATAAAACAACCCAGAGTGTCCCCAATCCCCCTGAGCGAGTCTTTGGACCAGAGTGGAAGTGGTAGGTTTGGGAGCAATACCCACAGATGACGCTTCTTAACCTTCGATCATTGTGGGTCAAAACCACTCCACCATTTCCAAAGAACCAGTGACCCTTTCTCAATAATCCACAGCCTGTCCAAGATCTTGTCTGCATCTGTCTCTTCGAGGAATATGAATAAAAACCACCCATTAGAGAGGCGGCTAACCGATGGAGAATATTTCAGTATGGGCTTCTAAGTCTGTGAAATCCAGTTTAGCCACCCATCCCTGTCCAAGCGGCAATATTCACAACGGCTAACTAGTGCTCTAGTTCCTAGAGAGGACATCTTCTCCAGCATAGTGTCTCTATCCACAACGAAGTGTCTACAACTCTGTGAGGCCTTATAATTCCTAGCCTTGATCCTGTCATGTGAAGCAACCTCGAAAAACTCGCTCATGGTCAAAATAATGTATATTCAGTACACCTACAAAATCCCCACCACACAAAAACCACAACCCTAATGCCAACCAACCCAAAACAGCCCGGTCAGTCACTAACCATCTCTCACAAAAGCCAAAACCAAGGGAGCCCAGAGAGGCACCAAAATAATACCGGGGAGATAACGCGCATGACAACTGCCCGAAAGAACCCTAAGCTAGTGACACCGTAAGCACCAGTCCATGACCGTGAGAGTTGCGAGAGAGAAACCCCATCTTTCCTTGAAAAACTAGAAAAACGAGCACGCAGTCCACAGACCAGTCCATAGCACCATCAAAAGTCTGCAACAAAACCTTCACCAAAGCAAGTATAAGTTTATTACTCGGGTTGTCTGTTTAGCTTTTGTTAAACAATTTCCAATTGAGAGCACAATATATGTTTTCTAGTAAATTATACCCTTCTTTTGTTATAAGTATATTACGAATATATGTTGTACAATATATCATGTTAAGTGAACCTTTTTAAACATATTATTATGAAAGGAAATAATAAAACATCTTTTAATCATTTTTTTACAGAGTATTCATATGTGATGACTCTTATTCATAACTGGATAAACATTTATTGAAGTATTAACTTAGCCTTTATCTATCTCTATTTTCATAGGAATATTAATAATTCCTTGTTTTATTAAATTTAATCATTGTAAATATTATATGAATCACATATGAATACTCTGTAAAAGAATGAGTAAAAGATGTGTTATTATTTCCTGTCATAATAATATGTTTAAAAAGGTTCACTTAACATGATATATTGTACAACATATATTCATAATATACTTATAACAAAACAAGGGTATAATTTACTAGAAAACATATGTGCTTAGCTCTGAAAATCAAAAGTTAACAACCACGCACCACCTAGCCTAAAGAACCTTGAAACTTTGCAGTGTAAAAGAGTTCCACCCCCTTTCCCAGATCCTTGAGTTTAAAACTCACTTCCTACAGCTTCGAGTTGCCACCAGTAAATTAGAGAGATTTATTTATTCCATAACCTAGCATCTTACATGCTCATTGGAAGTTCTAGTTCAGATCCTAACATCTCTCAGATGTTCTCTGGCATCTCTATGGTAGTTCACATAAATCAATTAGAGCCTATACCTCCTGGTGATATCTGGTAGCTCTCCATTTTTCCTTCTTTTCTTTTTGCATGCTCTCTCCCCCTCTTTTCCTCTTTTCCTAGGACTTTTAATAGAACAATAACTAACTCTCTCTATTATTGGCCACTTGTATTCATAAAGATGGATGGGGATTTAGTTACTACTCTAAACTCAAGTTTATGTCAATTAACTCCCATTCTCAAAATTATATTTATATTAAAATTAAATTGTTAGTTTCCATCACACACATCTGTTGATGTATTTGTAAATTCAGAATGTATTCACTTGTATATCTTATGTATTGTACCCCGATGTTTATTCTGGGAAGTATCTGCAATGTAATTGAGTCGTGTCATGCCCCAATGTTTTGATCGGGAGATTAAATAATGTAAACAAGTCATGTAAAGTCATAGAGTATAACCCTCCTTATTGATCAAGGGTTAAAGTCCCCGTAGTTGTGGGGCCCTAGGGTTATTAGACTCTCCTAGAGAAGTCGACCCTAGTGAGTTATTATCAAGTTGAGAATTAGTATAAATAGAGAGGGAGCCTCTCTATTTAACACACATTCATACATATTCACTCACACTCAGTTGTAGTGCATAACTGAGAGAGAGAATAAATTGGGACAAGAGAGAGAGAGACTACTGCTGTCGGGAGATCATCTTACTGTCTTTGGGTTTTACTTTTGGTGTTGATTCTATCTCTGAGGAAGTTGCGGGGTTTTCTCCTTTATGGTTTCCCCGAGGAAAATATTTGTGTTCATTGTCTCTTGTGATTGATTGATGTGCTTGTTATTCTCTCAGATAAGATCCTAAGATCATATAGCTTAAATGTTAAAAATCTAACATGGTATCAGAGCTAACCTGAGAAGAAGACATTGTGCAGTTTTTGAAGCTAGGGATTCCTACTTTTTCAATTTCTCTCCACATATTTTCAGCAAAAGGAGGTTGGGCTGATTCTCCTCTCTAGGGTGCATCTTTGTGTCGAAGCAGAATCTGATTCTGAGCATTTTCAGTTTTTAACCCGACACTACTGCCGAAAATTAGGGATTTCCACAGAAGTGAAATTTTTGAGTGAGCTCAGACCTGGATTGATCTCCTCCCCAAAATCGAAGTTTAGAGATCAAGATCAAATTTTTTGGTTGCATAGAACTCCGGGAAGTCAAACCCTAATCTGCTCCTGAACCAGAAAACCAGCTCTACAGAAATTCAGCTCCAGATCCAGTTCTGACATCTTAACCTGGTAAGATCTAAATTTTTTGCATTTCCATTTGAGGTTCTCTATTAAGATGTCTCATCATAGCAAGCTTGATGAAAAGCTTGAGGGAGCTGATAACTTCTGAGCTTGGAAGTATAGGATCTCCCTAGTCTTGGAAGAAAATGATTTGGACTCTTACATCAATGAAGAGGTTCTAGTTCCAAAGGGAGATGAGGCTAAGGCCTTACACAAGAAGAAATTGGTCATGGCTAAGAGGATTATTGTTGATTCAATCAAGGATCACCTCATACCATAGGTGTCCTCTCTAAAGACATGTAAAGAGATGTTTGATGCCCTTACCAAGTTATTTGAAGGGAAGAACATAAACCGAAAGATGACTCTGAGAAACCAATTGAAGAATGTAAAGATCTAGATTGCGGAGACCATCCAGTTTTACTTTACAAGGGTATCTCAGATCAAGGAACAACTTGAAGCTGTATAATGAAGAAGTAGAGAATGCAGAAATTGTGATGACCATCTTGAATGGTCTCCCTAGGGCATGGGACTCTTTCATTCAAGGGATTTGTGCCAGAAAGAAGCTAGTCAATTTTAGCAAACTGTGGGAGGAATGCTCACAAGAAGAAGCTTGAATATCAGCTTAAGAAGAAAAGATGGGAAGTGAAGATCAATCTCTCAAAGTAAAATCCAAGAAAAGCAGAATAGACCATCACAAAGGTAACTTACTCTCTCCAAAAGAAAAACACTAGAAAGTCTAACAAAGATTTGTCTAAGTAAATTTGCTTTACATGTGATGAAAGAGGACACCTTGCAAGAGATTGTCCTAGAAACAAAGATAGATCTCACAAGAGGAAGGGAAACAAGAAAATGCATCATGCTCATGCTGCAGAAGATGATGATCCTTCCAAGAAGAGAATCCAATAAGAAAGTGATGATTTTTCAAGTGATGAAGAATATGTTTTGATTTCCGCTCTCACGGGAAACATCACACATGGAAGCAATGATTGGCTTATAGACAGTGGGGCTTCCAAACACATGACGGGATTCAAAGAATCATTTGTGAAACTATCAGAACATGAATCACCCCACAAGGTGAAACTTGGGGATGACTACCAATATCCAATAAAAGGTAGTGGAGAATCCTCCTACAAATTAGACTCTGGAAAGTCTATGAAAATGAAGGATGTCCTATTTGTACCAGGACTAAAGAAGAACCTTCTCTCCATCTCTGCATTAGATGCAAAAGGTATAAGAGTTGCATTTACAGATGGCCAAGTCATCATGTGGCCAAAAGGAAAGACGATTGATGATGCAGTAGTAATTGGAGAACAAGAGGGAGGACTATAGAGATTAAAGGGCCAACCAGAACAAGCTTTGGTTCATGACTCAGTAGAACCAAATGAACTTTGGCATAGCAGGCTTGCACATGTACACTATAGGGCACTACCGCTCGCAAGAAAATTTGTTGAAGGTCTTCCAGAAATACAAGCAAAACATGAAGAGTATGCAAGGGATGTGCGAAATGAAAGAACACAAAGAAGAAATTTCCAAGTAGCGAAAGCAAGGCTAAAGGAATCTTGGAAATCATTCACTTCGATGTATGTGGTTCGATGTCATCCAGTTCATTAAGCATGTATGTATACTATGTTTCTTTCATTAATGATTTTTATAGGAAGACATGGATATACTTCATGAAGAACGAAGATCAAGTATTCAGCAAGTTTAAGGAATTCAAAGCCTTGATCGAAAACTACACAGAGAAAATTATCAAGATTTTTCGATCAGACAATGGCATAGAATTCACATAAAAGGAATTCAAGGAATTGTGCAAAGATTTAGGGATTAAGAGGGAGTTGACCACTCAATATAATCCACAATAGAATGGGGTTGCGGAAAGAAAGAATAGAACGATCATGGAAGCTGCAAGGGAAATGCTTCATGATCAAGATCTTCCCATGCATCTATGGGCATAAGTGGCTAGAACAATTGTGTATGTACAGAACCATACTCCACATAGAGTACTCTAGAACAAGACACATAAATAAGTATTTTTCGAAAAGAAAACAAAAGTCAGTAATCTCAGAATATTTGGCTGTCCAGTGTACATACACATTCCAAAAGAAAAGAGGACAAAGTTAGATCTTTTAGGAAGGAAGGGTATATTTGTAGGATACTCTAAAAGCTCGAAGGCTTACAGAATATACTTCCCAAGATTCAAGAAGATCGACATTAGCAGGGACATAACATTTGACAAAGACTCAGCTTACAACAAATCCACAAAAGAGGCTTGCTAAAGAACTTGTAGAAACAGAAGTACCCAAAATTCATGACACAACCATGAACGAAGCAATTCCAGAAGAAGATCAAGAAATAGAAAAACCTCAAGAACCTGTAGATCCACCTTAGGAGAAGAATCCTCACAAGAGGAAACCTTCTTGGGTACGAGAAGCTATCCAAGGTGTAGAAATATATGGGGCTCCAGAAGAGATACATAGAGAAAGGAAAAGAACCAAGTCCTGCTCCAGTTATGTAGCCCTATTATGTGACTTCATTAATAAAGAACCTTCAAACTATGAAGAAGCAACATAAAAGAAAGAATGGAAGGATTCTATGATCAAATAGTATCAATCGATCATGAAGAATGATGTTTGGGATGTTGTCCCAAGACCAAAGGAGAAGTATGTTGTGACTTCCAAATGGATCTATATGATTAGTCATGCTGTAGATGGTAGCATAGAGAAATATAAAGAAATATTTGTGGCTCATGGTTTCTCCCAGAAAGAAGGAATATATTATGAAGAAACTTTTGCTCCTGTAGCCAGATATACTTCCATCAGATCAGTACTTGCTTTAGCTGCAATACTGAAGTGGAAAGTACACCAGATGGATGTCAAGACAACTTTCTTGAATGGTGTAGTAGAAGAGGAAGTATATGTGGAGCAGCCACTCAGTTTTGAGACACATGACAAAGAGACTCATGTGTGTAAGTTAAAGAAATCCCTGTATGGTTTGAAACAGGCACCCAGGACATGGTATGGGATAATTGTCAGCTTCCTATCTAGTTTGGGCTTTACCAAGAGTAAAGCGGATTCCAACCTTTACTACAAGGTTGAAGAAGGGAACCTAGTGACACTCCTACTATATGTAGACAATCTATTTGTAACAAGTGAGGATGGGTTGATTGCTGATACAAAGAGGAAGCTTGCTGCCGAGTTCGAAATGAAGGACTTGGGTATGATGCACTATTTTCTAGGCATGGAGGTGTGGAAGAATGCAGATGGAATTTTCCTGGGACAAGGGAAGTATGCAGTAGAGATCTTGAAGAGGTTCAGGATGATGGAATAAAAATCCATGACCACACCTATGGCATCGAACCTGAAGATATTGAGTGATGCTTCATCAGAAGCGGTTGATGCTACAATGTGTCGTTAGATGATTGGGTCCTTGATGTACCTGACGAATAGGAGACCAGATATTTGCTTTGCTGTGAACACATTGAGCCAGTTCCTGACGGATCCAAGACATCTTCAGTTGATTGCTGCAAAGCACATTCTGAGGTACCTAAAGGGTACAATTGATTATGGACTCAAGTATGAGGCAAATCAAAAGATTAACCTGGAAGGTTATGTGGATTCGGATTGGGCAAGCGGTGCCATTGATTGAAAGAGCACTTCAGGGTGTTGCTTCAGTATGGGATCAGGTGTGATCTCCTGGTTTAGCAAGAAGCAATCCTGTGTGGCAATGAGTACAGTTGAAGCAGAGTATGTTGCAGCTTGTTTGTCTAGTTGTGAGGCAGTGTGGCTGAGAAAGCTATTGTTTGATTTATTTGATCTCCAGATAGATGCTACTTGTATATATTGCGACAACCAAAGCTATGTGAATATTTTGGAGAACCCAGTGTTCCATGACAAGTCAAAGCATATCGAGATCAAGTATCACTATATTAGGGATATGGTGTAGAGAGGAGCAGTGAAGTTCCAGTATGTTGCGACGGACGAGCAGATAGCTAATGTACTGACGAAACCATTAGCAAGAGTAAAGTTTGAGTACTTTAAGGAGAAAATTGGTGTTCTTCACATCGAGGTTTTCTCCAAAGGGAATTGATGTGTCCGTTGGCCTTTCTGACATGGTGGAAGGCTGA
Organism: Pseudotsuga menziesii; assembly: GCA_001517045.1. NCBI lineage: Eukaryota > Viridiplantae > Streptophyta > Pinopsida > Pinales > Pinaceae > Pseudotsuga > Pseudotsuga menziesii. Next base: position 184,481 of record LPNX010763824.1, read on the forward strand.
GCTTCACATGGTCAAATGTAAGTGCAGAGATGCTCTGATGTGATTGTGGGTTGTGTTACCACATGATCAGTGTAGAGATATTTTGATGTGATTATGGGATGTGTTCCCACATGATCAGTGCAGATCCATTCTGATGTGATTGAGGGATATGTTCCCACATGATCAGATATAAGTGCAGAGATGCTCTAATGTGATTGTGGGTTGTGTTACCACATGATTAATGCAGAGATATTCTAATGTGATTATGAGATGTGTTCTCACATGATCAATGCAGATCCCTTCTGATGTGATTGAGGGATGTGTTCCCACATGATCGGATGTAAGTGCAACGCCTTTCTGACATGATGAGGTCAGATGTAAGTGCAGATCCTTTCTGACATGATGAGGTCAGATGTAAGTGTAGAGCCTTTCCAACATGATGAGGTCGGATGTAAGTGCAGCGCCTTTCTGACATGATGAGGTCGGATGTAAGTGCAGATCCTTTCTGACATGATGAGGTCGGATGTAAGTGTAGAGCCTTTCTGACAAGATGAGGTTGGATGTGAGTGATGGGCCTTTCTGACGTGGGTTTTGGATGTGTTCCTCCCATGGTCAAATGTGAGTGTTGGGTGTTCCTTTCTGACATGGTTCTTGGATGTGTTTCTCCCATGGTCAGATGTAGGTGTTGGGAGGGCCTTTCTGACATGGTTCATTCCATGGTCATATATAAGTGCTGAAGACGATGAATACCTACATGAAGGCTAGGCCTACAACCAGCATGAAACAAGGTTGGATCTATAGAAATTCCTGTGATGAGTAGAACTGAGATAGCACCAGTGATGACCAGCGGTGATTATCCAAATCAAGTGACGATCCAGATCAAGTGATGATCCAGACTTGATGATGATCCAGTGACGATCCAAATCAAGTGATGATCCAAACTTGATGATGATCTAGTGATTCTCCAGATCAAGTGATGATCCAGTGATGCTCCAAATCAAGTGATGATCTAGACTCGATGATGATCCAGATCCAGTGATGAACCAGAATTGATGAAGATGACTTAAAGATGAAGATGACTTGATGATGGTCCAGATGATACACAGAAGAAGAATTATGCTGATAAATTGTGTCAAGAGAATACCTTCCTAGTTAAGAGGGAGTGTTGATGTATTTGTAACTTCAGAATGTATTCACTTGTATAGATTATGTATTGTATCCTGATGTTTATCCCGGGAAGTATCTGTAATGTAATTGATTCATGTCATGCCCCGATGTTCTGATCGAGAGATTCAATAATGTAAACAAGTCATGTAAAGTCATAGAGTATAACCTTCCTTATTGATCAAGGGTTAAAGTACCCGCAGTTGTGGGTCCCTAGGGTTATTAGAATCTCCTAGAGAAGTCATCCCTAGTGAGTTATTGTCAAGTTGAGAACGAGTATAAATAGAGAGGGAGCCTCTCTATTTAAAACACATTCATACATATTCACTCACACTCAGTTGTAGCGCATAACTGAGAGAGAGAGAAGAAGCTGGGACAAGAGAGAGAGACTACTGCTATCGGGAGATCATCTTACTATATTTGGGTTTTACTTTTGGTGTTGATTCTATCTCTCAGGAATTTGTGAAGTTTTCTCCTTTATGGTTTCCCCAAGAAAAATATTTTTGTTCATTGTCTCTTGTGATTGTTTGCTGTGCTTGTTATTCTCTCAGATAAGATCCTAAAATCATATAGCTTAAATGTTAAAAATCTAACAACATAAATTAAATAAAGTTACTAAAAAAAAAGAATGTTACGAGGGGCTATTACAATTCTCCCCTCCTAAAAACTTTGCACCATCCTCGGTGCTTATTCAGTCTTATCATAGTCTTGAAATAAAACATGATAAACTTGTCTCATAACCTCCTCTTCTTCCCAGGTAGCTTTGTTTGGTGTATAATGTTTCCATTGAACTTTAACTTGTACGATAGATCACTTTCAAAGCTCAACTTCTCTCTTGTCTAGGATTCACAGTGGTTTCGCATGAAAGTCACCCTCTGGTTCAACCTGTATATTATTACAACCAATGATATGAGATTGATCAACGACATATTTCTTTAATAAAGAAACATGGAAAACATCATGAATTCTTATATAAGGAGGTAGAGCCAATTGCTAAGCTACTGACCCTATTCTAACCAAAATATCAAAAGGTCCCACATATCTGGGTGCAAGTTTGGCATATAATATCGTTCTTAGTGTGATTTTATTTGGTTTGAATCTTAGTAATACATGTTCCCCTACATTATATTCTTTGGTTGTTCTCTTAATGTCTGTATAAATTGTATGCCTATCCTGAGGTCCTTTTAAATTTTTCTTTATTTTTTGTACCATTGTCTCCATATGTTCCAACATATCTGGTCCTAAGCCCATTCTATCTTCAATATTTCCCCAACTCAAAGATACTATACATCTTCTTCCATACAATACTTAAAAAGGACCCATTTTGAGGGAAGCTTGATAATTATTGTTATATGCAAATCCCACCAAATGAATACAGTCCTCCCATTTACTTGGTTGATTCATTACATACATCCTTAGCATATATTATAATATTTGATTTACTCACTCAGTATTTTCGTCTGTTTGAGGATGACAGGCTGTACTAAAATTTATCTTTGTATCCATACCTTTAAATATTTGACGTCCATAAATTTAAGGGCATGGATGACAATTGCCGACCCCTGCCATGTACCACATAATGCTTTTCAATCTCTTTCAACTTTCTAGTTTCATAGTAGATTACATGACCTTCGTGAGTTAAAACCCCTCTGAAACCCTCTTTACTTGCATGAGTTCATACTACAAAATATTTGTTTGGGTAAGAAATTCTTAATATAGGTGTTGTTGTTAGTAGATGTTCCAATTTATCAAAGCCATCTTGTCATTGTTGAATCCAGATAAATCGAACACTTTTCTTTTGAAGGGTTGTTATAGGATGAGTTATTCTGGATTTTTTTTCTATAAATCTGCCGTCATATCATGTTAACCCCATGTAGGATCTAATATCATGTACATATTTTGGTACTGTCCATTCCAATATAGCCTTGATTTTAGGTGGATTTTAGTAGGATCAACCGTTACTCCTTTTTTTGAAATGACATATCCCAAATATTGTACTTCTCTTTTATAAAAAACACATTTACTAAGTCTCGCGTATAATTGATGTTCTCTTAAAATTTGCAAAACCTTTTATAAATGTTCCTCCTGCTCTACCTAATTGTTGGAATATATTAAAATATCATCAATAAATACCAGTACAAACTTATCCAAGAATTTACTTAGCAAATTATTCATCATATTCATAAATGTTGTAGGGGCATTTGTCAATCCAAAAGTCGTTACCACAAATTCATAATGTACATATCTTGTTCAAAAATTAGTTTTATGGATATCTTCTTCCTTAACCTGTACTTGATGATACCTTGACCTAAGGTCAATTTTTGAGAAAAATTTGGCTCCACCATTCTAATCAAATAGATTGTTAATTCTTGGTAATGGGTACTGGTTTTTTATTTTCATTTTGTTTAGTTGTCTGTAATCTATGCACATTCTGAAAGTGCCATCTCTCTTTTTAATGAACAAAACCGGTGCTCCCCAAGGTTACACACTAGGTCATATGTACTTTTTGTCAAGTAATTCCTGTAATTGCATCCTTAGTTCTACCAATTTTGGAATACTCATACGGTAAGGAGCTCATGATACAGTTGTTGATCCACGCATTAGATCTATAGTAAAGTCTAAATCTCTCTAAGGATAAAATTTTGGTATCTCTTCGGGAAACACATCTTGAAATTCCTTAAGGATAGGGAATTGTTCTAATATTGTTTTTGGCTTTTCAGGTTCAATTTCCATAATTTTAATGGCATAAAGTTGAAATACCTTCCTAATGCACCTTTTGAGTTGTACTGCTAACATTTTCACGTAGATATAGGTCTGTAAATTCCCTTTATAGTATGATACTTTCCTTCCTAATCAACACAATCAAAAAAATTTATGCAAACAATTTTTCGAGATTCTAGCCAATCCATGCCGATTAAAATGTTAACCGAAGTGTCCATTTCATTAAAAATCAGCCTACAATCTTTAACCAATTCGATAAATTTCCTCTTTACTCCTGTTTCCAATTGTACTAGCCATGTATTTTTTGGTTTTCCTTAATAAATTTACATTTCTCAATTACTCTTGGTGCAATGTAACTTAAACTATCCCCTGAATCAATAAGTATGGAAATAGGTGTTTTCAATATTTTACCTTCTACTTCCAACATAATGGATTGCTGATCTGCATGCTGGTCTTCTAAAGCAACATTAATTCTGGGTATATCCCTGGCTATTTCATTGACGACAGAAGCTTCTTGCAACATGTTTATAGGAGCCATTTTCCTATTAGGATTATGAGGATAGTTTATGTACATATGAGATCCATTACAACCCCAACATTTAATTTCTTTTGAGATGTTATTCCATCCACTATTGGAATTTCCCGTACCTTTTTTCCCATTGTTGATGATTGAACCTAACCTATTATAATTGTTGTCTGTATGGCTTCTTGTTCATTTCCTAAAAGGAGAGGTTTTATATCCTTTCATGTGTTGATCCATTTTTTTATTTTTTTTGTTTTGCCAATTCTTGCTTAATTCTGATCTTTGTTTAAATAAAAGATGACACACTTTATATTTTCTAATTGCTTCATCCCTAGTCTTAGGCATGTCAAATTCAATTTTTTCCTTATAAGCCGGAGGTAAACAACTAATAAACCTATATACCTTAGTTTTTTCATCTTTTAAGTAAGGTACATAACATTGTAAATTTACAAACTTAGTTACAAATTCCTCGATGGTTGGTTGCCCCAATCTTAAATCGTTAAACTCTTTGGATTTCTCATCATAATATTGTCTCGGCATGTTTTCTAACTATTTTTTTTTAATTTCCCAACTTAACTCTCTACTGCGTATATTATTTACACTTTTAGCCTCCTTCCACCACATAGCAACTTTCCTGCTCAACTAAAAAAATAGCTAAATGTGCTCTCAAGTTATCATCATATATGTATACTTGGAAGTATCATTTTATATTTAGTAACCAGGCTTCAACAACCTCTTGAGATTCTCTATCAAACATTGGGGGTCTCAGCTTCTTAAATTCTCCTTATAATTTCATAGGGTTTTCTTTTTGTTTCTTGTAATTTGTTTCTTCATCTTTATTTAACTCTAGAGTAGTTAAATGGATATTATCTATAGTTTCCTCACTGCTGAAACTTTGTATATTTCCCTTCCTTTTCTTCCTGGTACTATAAGAATTCTAGCCATTATATTTTTGTTGGTCTGTCAAACTTTTTAAGATCGGTTCATTTATCTCTTCTTGATCCGATTTAGCATTCATCAATTTTATAGTGTTTTCTTTAAGACTGTCTAAATCATCCTTCAAGCATGTCAATGTTTCAAACATTTCTGATTGTAGTTCATCATTACATTTTGCCTCAAGTTCCACATCTAGACTTGCATTTTCTAGTGTTGGCATACCCTCAGGTACTAGTTCTTCTTACATGATTGGCCCTGGTTCAGTTGTTGATATGTCTGTGTGCAACAAGTGTTCATTTGTTATTTTTTAGAAATTACATTACCTACAAATTGTTCAACTATATTCAATTATAAATATATCATGGTGATTATATGACGTCCCATCAGGTTTGAGTGTTATAACCTCGCTCCGATACCATTTTGTAACATTCCTTTTGTAACAAACCATATTTTTTTTTTTATAATTGTGTTTATTCTCCATTTAAGATACATCTACAGCCTTGCCTAAGGTATAAAAGAAACTAAACCCCCAACTATTTAGTTTCAAAGGTTGGCATTCATCGAAGATGTGATAGTTTTATGGTGCCTATGTTTTATAGTTATGACTAGGAAGTCAACTTGTGACTTCATTAGCTTCTAAGCTAACCATCCCCCTTCTCGATGTTTACATCGCAGGTATCACCAAGTATGGATATTTCTGAATATAATGCTTTTACTTATTAAATTCTATACTACTCTAACCTTCAACCTTGGCTATTGTGAAGTAATTTATCCATAGGATAAAGTTATCCTAAGGTATCAAAACAATGGCTTAGGTTGCAAGCCCATTTTAATTCCCAAAGTTATGAACCCAAGGTAATGTCATGCAAATTACATTACTTGGTAATGTTTTTAAATAATGTTGCCAATCCTAAGGTAGAATATGCACTATAGTTGGCATTAATTACTCTTTAGGACTGTCTCAAGGTTTCACATTCCCTTTTTACTAGTTTTTATCTACTCCTGAGCTAATAGAGAGAGTTGGGATGTGCTAAGTTTCAATGGCACCGAATTCGAAGTATTAATGCCCCATTTCCACTCAGAAGTGAATGGATCTATGTATGGTTCAGTCGAAATTTTCCAAACAATCTCTGGCATTACAACACCTCACAGTCAACTATTATCTAGGGTCTGATTTAATACCAAAATTATTAGATGATTTCGAGCACCAGTGGTTGCATTCAAACTTTACTTCTGTGGTTGTATGCAACAAAAGTTTTGGGTCTTTACAGCTTTCAAAATCATAAATTAGGCATGAAGAATTGTAAAAATTCTTGCATGCTTCAGTTTGTTTAAAAGTCTGCATATTTTACCCATTATTTATTTCATTTACCAATGCAATTTCTACTGCAGACAGTGGCAGGTCACCGGGTTGATTCATCATTTGTGTTCATGACTGTAAGTCCTTGTTTGCTTCTTAGTCTTGTCTGTAAGCAATTGAATGGAGGAAAATTACAAAAGACTTATCGTTGCAGCTGGTGTTCATAAAAGATGTGATATATATGAGGTTGTTTTGGCTCAGTTGGCCATTGCAGTTGTGGAACTCGATAGCTAGGGTTTTAGAGTTATTTAACCTACATGAAAGTTGTCTTTGAGACTGATAGTTGAATCTTGCTTCGTTATTGCTCGGTTTTTTAAATTCTTCTTCTATTATAATGAAAACAATAATGAAGTATAAAATATGGTTTCTTTTTAGTTTTTCCCCTTCGTTTCATTGTATTGGTAAAACCCTTATTTTAAATTATTTTCTTTGAAGTCTGATTTATTCTATCAAGAATTTGGGCTTCTACAGTTAAATAACGTTATTGGTACTAATACACAATTCTATGGTGTGTCGGTATTGCTCTTTCATTTTGGAATAAATTAATTAGATTTGTTTTCCAACTACTGTTCATCTGTACATATTGTTTTATTTTGTATGCCTAGGGTTTACTTTTTAATTAGGGCTTGTATTCTCTATTCGTTGTTTATCTATGTAAAAGTAGTGTAATTTTTTTAACTAGGGTTTTGGTTTATAGTTGAGAGCATGACTCTTATTCATAAATGGATAAACATTTACTAAAGTATTAACTCGGCCTTTATCTATCTCTATTTGCATAGGAATATTAATAATTCCTGGTTCGATTAATTTTAATCATTCTAAATTTTATATAAATACTCTGTAAACAAATCATTAAAAGATGATGTGTTATTTCCTTTCTTAATAATACGTTTAAAAATATTCACTTAACATGTTATTTTGTACAACATAGATTCATGACATAATTATAACAAAACAAGGGTACAGTTTACTATAAAACATATCTATTCAGTTCCTAAAATCGAAATTTAACATCCACGCGCCACCCATCCCAAGGAACGTCAAAACTTTGTAGTCTACAAGAGTTCCACCCCCTTTCCCAGAACCTTGGGTTTAAAACTCACTTCCTACAGCTCCAAGTTGCTACCAGTAAATTAGAGAAAGTTATTTATTCCGGAACCTAGCATCTTACATGCTCACTGGAAGTTCCAGTTCATATCCTAACATCTCTCAGATGTTCTCTACCATATATGTGCTAGTTAACATAAATCAATTAGAGCCTACACCTTCTCGTGATTATTGGCATCTTTCCTTTTTTCCTTCTTTTCTTTATGCATGCTCTCTCCTCTTCTTTGCCTAAGACTTTTAATAAGCAAATTAACTAACTCTCTCTATTACTGGTCACATGTCTTCATAAAGATGGATGAGGATTTAGTTACTCCTCTAAACTCAAGTTTATGTCAATTAACGGCCTAGCTTCCTAACTCCCATATTCAAAATTATATTTATATTAAAAATAAATTGTTAGTTTCCATCACACACATAAATTAAATAAAGTTACTAAAAAATGTTACAAGGGGTATTACAAAACAATACCCTTGTCTCCTCCCATAACCTCCTCTTTACATTCACATTATATATGGAAATTTCAATATCAATATTTTTTTTTCAATATATGAATGTTTTTTCGATGAAAAAAAATCCCAATTTAACTATGCAACTCGATTTTGTGTCCCAATTATTGAAACTAGTACACACTTCGGCTAGGGTGTTATTTTTACGAAGGCTCTATTCCCCCTCTCCCTTTGGTGGTACACACTTCGGCTACAATGTTATTTTTATGAAGGATCTATTTGCCCTCTCCCTTTGCTCGACTGCCGGCTAGGAGTTTTGGAGTTCCAATTGAGACCGACTAGGGGCTTTGGAGCTCCAATTGAGAACCACCCACATATATAAAAGTTGAAGTGGCTATGTCTAAAATGCCAGAGTTTACGGGGTAAATTAAGGAGCACACATACATTATAACATAATCTAAGTTTAAGATCCAATAGTAAATTAAATTTTAATTATAATTTCTTTCAATTTTAACTAATTTTATTAATATTTAAATATTAAAAGAAATATGTATTTTAAAATAATTATTTTATTTTATTTTCTTAAATAATTAAAATTATTAAATTAAATATATTACAATTTTATATTATAAAAAAAATACACTTAAAAAATATTAAATTAAATATAAACATTATTATTATTATATTGAAATTATTATTAAAATTCTATATTATTAATTTTATATTACTAATTCTTTTAATCACATTATATATTTATTAGCATTGAGGTGTAACACATTATATATAAAAAATTTAACAAAAAACATTAAAAAATAATGTTATAATTGTTGTTGTTGATGATTATTATTAATGATGTTTGCAATACGTTTTAGTTTAAATAAAGATGTCTTTCCTCTCAATAGAGTAATACTTTCATAATCTCTTTGATCTTATGAAAGGAACATCTCAAAATAATTTTATCTAAACATTTATTTTTTTTCCGAAAGAAAAAAAGATGATTTTTATTAATCAAAAGTTGCATACTAAATATAGTATGTGTTCTGCTCCTGCTATATGCAGATTTATAACATGTTCTTACATCTATTATGATGTAACTATTCCTCCCTTCCAAGATCCGAAAATACCAGACTAGTCCTAAAAGACTGTCTAGATGGTTGGAAAAAGATACCCATGTAGGCCTGCTTCCTGAACAAAATTGTTCCATTCTTCGAACTGTACATAGACTGATCATCTGAGTTTTTGTTTTCATCCTGTGCATGAAATCTGTTTGAGCTTCACTGTCAAAAAATTATATACTTTGAATTTAAAGAAATTTTATAGTGGTGGATTTATAAAGGGCCTGTGCAGATATTTCGTGGCCTTTGAATCCTGTGTTTCCAAAATTTTCCATTCATCCCATTGCAATGTCAGACCTTTCTTTAAGAGCCTGTCCGCCTTTTTATTTCGCTCCCTGTAAACATGAGTGAAAGAGATTGTTTCAAAGAATGAGAGAGATCGGGTTGTCTATTCATATAATGCATCTAGATAAGCAATTCTACATTTATGTGTCTTATTTATCCAATTTATAACCACCATTGAGTCACCATAAACTTGTAACTGTCTGCAATTTCTTTCGATGGCAAAACAAAGAAGTAGTTTCAACGTCATGAGTTATGCATAGTTGTTGGTTCCAGTTCCCAGTCCCAAGGATATTTGAAAATAATGACTTTGATTTAGATATAAGCATGCACCTCCTCCACATGTCGAGTTTTGGAAGGTGCCATCGAAAAAGGCCCAGGGAGTGTTTCTGTTCACTAGTTCCGGAGCAACAATTCTTGGGGGGGGGGTATGTTTTTTGCTTGGGGAAAGTATGAGATTATATCCAAACCCCTTCTTGCTACCTCATCAGGTGAGCTAGCTTTTTCTTGGAAAATGACTTTGTTCCTGGCTAGCCATAGACCTCAAATGTGGATGAGTGGAAGGGATTTTATTTGGGTTGTTTGAGGGGATGATGACCAATCCTTCCAAGCCTCTTCAACTGTGCTGCCTTTCCAACTGAAGTTTAAGGTTGTGAGAGATTTGGAATGCTCCCAAACATGTTTGGAGAAAGCACAGTGCAAGAAGAGATGATTTGAATTTTCCTCGGCATCTTTGCAGAGGTTGCACCATCCTGGGCCTGCTATCTGTCTTTTCTGAAGATTCTCCCATGTTGGGATTTTGTTTGCAAGGACACACCATGAAAAGATTTTTTCCTTTAGTGGGCATTTTGTCTTCCAAATCCCTTTCTGCCACCACTTTTGTCTCTCTTGGAAGAGTTGAGAACAGAGATGTTGATAACCAATCTTTGGGGTGTATTTTCCGAATTGAGCTTTTTCCCAAATCAATTCATCTTCTTTGTTAGTGATCCAGATGTGGGAATATTGTAGAGCTAGAGTGCACTGATCCCAAAGGTTTGCCCAATGTTCTAGGGTCTCCAAGTCTTGACTCTTCCTCCATCCTTGATGCCATATGTTGGTTGAAGTAGGGTCTGTAATTTGATTTAAATGGTAGCACCCCTTTTGATGAATATGATGAATTAAAGGTTGGGGAAGAATCTGATTTTGGGCACTACCTGGCCAGGGGTCTGCCCCTATTCTGACTTTTGTACCGTCCCCTACCTTCCAAACCAGTCCTTCTGACATAATTGAGAAAGAGTGGTATAGAGATTTCCAGATAATGGATCCAGATGTTCTTAGATCCCATATCCTTGATCCAATATAGAATTGGGGTTGGGGAAATATATTTTTGGGTTATGACTTCTGTCCACAGACTCTGAGTTGAGATGAGTCTCCATCCTAGTTTTGCTGCCAGTGCTTTTGCAAAGAAGGGAGTGTTCTTTATTCCCCATCCTCCCAATGCTTTTGGTCGTGCAATTTTATCCCATTTTATCCATGGAAGAACCTTTTGATCTTTCTTCCCCGACCATAGAAAGTTTGAGCATATTCTTCTGGATTTGTTCAAGATTGATTTAGGTATCCAAGCCAGTGCCATCCAGTAGACTAGAATTGCTTCCAAAACTGAATTGATCAGAACTAGTATGCCTGCTCTTGAGAGCCACCTGTTGCACCAAATGTTTATTCTAACTTCCAGTTTGGCAAGCAGCCAATTCCAGTCCTCCTTTTTGTAGCAGTTGGGTTTAAGTCTGAATCCCAGATATTTTATTCCATCGTCCAGGGATAACTGTTGATATGGAAAAAAATGCCTGTAAAGATCTCTGCATATCCTCCTCCAAATTTATTGCTGTCAAGGAGGATTTCTGAAAGTTGAGTTGCATACCTGTAGCTTTACAAAAGAGGGTTAGGATTTCTGAAATCCTCTCTCCCTCTCTTTTAGAGTCCGTACAAAAAATGAGGATGTCATCCACAAATAATAGATGAGATATGCTCATTGTTGAGGTTATTCTGAGGCCTTCAAACAAACCTCTTCTTTTTGCATCTAGGATAGCTCTGCTTAATCCTTCCGCAACTAACAGGAAGAGCAGGGGGGATAGTGGACATCCTTGTCTTAGGCCCCTTTCAACATGGAAGAAAGGGGAAGCTACTCCATTTATAAGGATTGCAAAAGAGGCTGTTGTTATGCATGCAAAAATCCATTTTATGAATGGGTAGTTGAATCCTAGATGTGTGAGCAGGAGTCTGAGGTAAATCCAGCTTACTCTATCAAAGGCCTTCGAGAGGTCATTTTTCAAGATCGCCCCCTTTTCTTTTTTTGTTTTGGCACTGTGAATTCCCTCCTGAGAAACTCCTATGGCTTAATGAATTTGTCGATCTTCCAGAAATCTAAATTGTTCTTTTGAGATAATCTTTGAAAGGACCTTTTGAAATCTCTGTGCAATAATATTTGTGACCACCTTGTAGGTTATGTTGCATAAAGAGATAGGTCTGTAGTCCTCCAAATATTCTGGAGAGTCTTTTTTTGTAATTAGGGTTAAGAAATTTGTGTTCAATGGAGGATGGAGGACACCATTTTTCCTTCTTTCCTCTACCAACTGTAGTAAATCTGGGCCTATGGAGTCATATCCTGCTATGAAAAATTCTACTGTCCACCCATCTGGCCTTGGGCTTTTATCTTTTTGAAAGCTATGTAGGGTTGCTTTTAACTCCTCCTCTGAGACTTATTCCATTAACTCCAGGTTGTCTTCCTCATTTATGCTTCCAGGAAAAAACTGAGAAATTTGAATTACTTCTGCAATAGTTGTTTGGTGATCCTCTTTAAAAAAAAATTCGAAATATTTCCTCCTTGTGTCAGCTAGATCTTCAAAAGTGATGACTGTCTCATTGTTTTTGTTCTTTAGCTCCCATATACTATTTTGTTGCTTCCTGCCTTTTGCAAAGGCCTGGAAGTATTTTGTATTATCATCTCCACATTCCATCCAAATTACTCTGCTTTTTAATCTCAGTACCTCTTGTCTTTCCAATAGAAGTTTTGTTCTTGAGGCTTCTAACAAGAAGAGTTTCTCTCTGACATCCTGAGTAAGGAAACCCCCACCTTCTTTGTTTTGGAGCTCCTTCAAATCCTGTTCAATCTAGATGATGTGTTGATCATCTTGAAACTTCTTATTTATTGCCCATTCCTTAAGAAGTTTTTTAATTCTTGTTAGGTTTTGAGTGAAATGAATGGCTGCCCTAGTGCCATTTTTGGCCTGATAAGGGATCCAATTTGAATTTATAAGTTGTACTACTTCTTCATTCTTAAGCCATGGAAAGCAGAGCTTGAAGGGACTAGCCGGTTTTTTTGGTTGTTTCCTAATTTCCAAGCAGATGGGTAGCTGGTCTGAGTCCGCTCCTAAATCCACCCATTGTTTGAACATGAGTTCTGTCTCTAGCAAGTCTTCAGAGATCAGAAATCTGTCCAGTCTCTTGGCTATTCTTTCTTCCCCCAAATGTTTGTTTGACCAAGTTGGTTTTAGGGGTTGCGGGTTGAGGTCGATCAGTTTGGAGTCCATCAGGAGGTTGTTGAAATAGGAGGCTGAGGGCTCAGTTCATGCTTTTGGCCCCCAAACTTCAAGGGCTCCAAGAGTGAAATTGAGATCCCCCCCTATAATCAGGTTTCTTTCCTTTACAACCCTGCTCTTTTGAAAGAATCCCAGAAATATGCTCTATTTGAGTAAGGCCCATAGATGTTTACAACAGTTAGGGTTGTGTTTGTTTCTGCCCAGCAAAGGTGGGTTCCCAGCCCAAGTGGAGAGCCCCAAGAGTTTGTATATCGAATGCTTGTTTTCTTCCATCCAATTGCTAGTCCTCTAGAGTGGCTGATAGCACTTTGCGCTGTGAAAGAGTATTGCGGGAGAAGTGATGTTAAACAAGTTTCGGCTTCCAACTCTGGTCCCATGGTTTCTTATAGAAGAATGACTTCTGGTGAAAGAACCTCCATCATCCTTTTTAGGGAAATCTTTTTTCGGGTGCTTTCCAGACCCTTGCAATTTAGAGAGACAAGTTTCATTTTGGCATCCCATCTGGGGTTTGCACTGCTCTAAGTGCCCCGAAAATGGTCGTTTGTCTGCCACTTGCTTGATCCCTGAACGCCTTGCTCTGGGCCGCAGAGAGGTGAGATGGTCTTCCCCTCCCTTTGTCTTTGGAGGTGATACTATGGTTTACCCTGAGTCCTTTTGCAGGAACTTTTGGGTTTTGAGGGATTGGGACATCTCTTGAACGAAGGTGGAAGTGAATAGAGGAGGACTAAGTGGGCAAGTCCTTTTTTATAGGGGGAGGGGAGGCTGCCTGGTTTGTAGTGGAGATGATTTTGAGTGTGGGGATTGAGGTGCAGCTTTTTGAGGGAGGGGGACTGTTTGTGAGGGGAGTAGGCAAAAAATTTTCCTCATTCAGTGATAAAACATTTAGATGCTTACTAAGGGAAGAAGAGCTCGTACCCGGTAGGGGAGACACATTCGATTGATGTTCCATCTGCTGAGGAAGCCCTTCTCCTGCTACTGTATCTGTTCTTTTCGATTGATCTAATGGTTGTTCTGTGGCCTCCAACCTAAGATGATCTTCGTCTAAGGCTGTGTTCAGATCAATTTCTTTGGAGCTTGAAACCGCTGATCGCCTAACCCACTTCCTTCTTTCAGATGTTGAGGGAACAAAGTTTGGGTAGTTTCTTGCCAAATGTCTTGTTTCATGACATTTGCAGAATTGAAACGGAAGCCCTTCGTAATCCAACAGCTGTTTTTTTATCTTGGTCTGGCAAACCAAATTAAAAGATTCTGGAAGACTGGTTCTAATGTTTAAAGAGACTAGGATCCTGGCTACCTTTCTTATTTTCGTCTGCTGATATGAGAGGTCTGCTTCAATGAAAGTCCCCAGCGCCTTCCTGATATCACTAAGTGATGTCGGGTTTCAAAATTCCCATGGTAGTCTTGGTAGACGAACTCAAACTGGTATTGTATCCAGTCTTTCCGTTTCCACATCGAACAAGGGGGTCCATCACTTTAACTGAAACGTGGTTTTCCCATATGTCCAAACTCTACTGCGAATGAGGTCTGCATCCTCTCTGTATCTGAAATGGAAGCCAAACCAGCCTTTTGCTAGCGGAGTAATTTTCGGGCCTTCACCTTGGAGACCTATCCAATTTGCCCTGACCCATTCCTCCATTTTCCCTAGGGTGGGGTTTCATCCTCTAATTTTCCTAACTAGGGCTAATCCGTCCATTTCCAGGGCTTCTTCCATGGAGACGTCGACTCCACAAATTAGGTTAAAATCTCCTCTAAAGGGATTTAAACAGTGATTCTTCCGTTTCCTGGAGCTGGTTAGGGTTTCCTTCCCGCTTTTATCAGGAGGGGTGCCTTCATCTTCCGGTGTGGAGTTCCTGTTCAGTAGTCCTTCCAAATGTTCAGCAGCTTCTCCTGTGGGCACTGTCTGTAACACTAAAGGATCATTTTCTCTATTTGTGGTACCTTTCAATTGCTGTGGTTCTGCCTGGGGAGGTTCATTGTTGAGGGTTCCTACAATTGTGCTCGGGGGTTGACTAGAATGAAATAGTGAGTATGGGGCTCCTCCTATGGTCGGGTTTAACGGCTGCGCTGCGAACAAACCTAGCAGCTCTTCCTCAGGGGGGGAGTCCAGAACCCTAATCTCGGTTCCAGTTGTCAGTTTTTCCAGAGTGTTCTGAACTGTGTCCAGGGAAGGGATTTCAGCAATTTCTGGTGAGGAGAGGATATTGAGCCCTTTCCACGAGTCATCCGAGTAGTCCACCATGTCTACCAGTGACCCGGACCCTGCTCCTGGCTCCATGACCAGTTTCTTCCCGTTCCACCTACTGTTCCTCCGGCAACAGCTTGCCCGAAAAAACTAAAAAACTAAGAAAAAATTCATCCTCCGTGGCACCCCCATGGGCTCCCACCTTAGGGCTCCCACCTGATTCCTCTGCAGGGTCACATTTGCTGTAGACCGCCCCCCCTATCGATCAGTTCTTTATCTAAACATTTATATATAAAGCTTACATAATTAAAATATGATATACTCATACTAAGAAACTAGAACTAGTGAACTTAACCCATATATGGGATACCACTTGAAGTGGACTTAATTCGAGAAACCCACAATTACTGAAATAACCCACTGATATTGAACAACTAATATTAATATGATGATGATACAATACAATGGTTGGCCATTATATAGGCCTTTTAACACCTCTTCATGGAATGGGTGTGTCTCTTAAGTTATTATTATTATTATTTATTTATTATTTTATGTTTGTAACATTGCTTAAAGGAAAAATTTTCCTCAAAGATGATTGTGTCGATATGCTCTTTTATTTTGTCTCTTTGTTGAACTAATGACTTGAGACATGCAATTCCAATTACAATCACTGCTTCATTTTGTTTCTTTTGTTTTGGAATCCACGTTAAGTATGTACTTGGTGAAGTTTCGTTTATGCATTTGTTGCTTGTGTGGTTGTAGATTTTAACTGTATTTCTTGTCAATTGAACAAAATTGATAGACTTGACAATAGTAACTATTTTCATGATGTAAGTTCCAACATATTTTTTGCTAGTTCCTTTGAAAGGGATTTTTGTACTTATAATGCTCACAAAAACACCAATCTTATCTTATATCTAATTAATCTTATAGTTGTTCCCATTGATGTTCTTTTGAGGTGAGAGGATAGTCAAGGTAGATTTTGAATATAAAATATTTGATTTCTCAAACTTGATTTCCTTTGCACACTTGGGGATCCATCCCTTGTCATTGCATTTATCATTGTTGTTGTCAACAACACTGGCTTGAATCTCATCCCAATCTTGGTCAAAATCATCCTCATATTTATTGACGTGAGAATTAGAAGTTGATATGGACATGGTCGTGTCATTCATTTTAATGTTCAAAGCATCAATTTCATCAATTTCATGTTTTTTATTCAGTGTTATGGAAAATTCTTGTATCCAGGATACCACTTGGAGTGGACTTAATTTGAAAAACCCACAATTACTGAAACAACCCACATATTGACAAATTATTATTAAGATTATAATGATACAATACAATGGTTGGCCATTATAAAGGCCCTTTAACACCTCTTCATTGAAGGTGTATGTCTCTTAAGTAAATTATTATTATAGTATTATTAATTAATATATTAATGTATTTATTTATTATTTAATGGTTGTAACTTTTAACACTAGTTGTGTCAATATATGGATGCCCTGTGCAAGAATATTGACTTGGTTAATTGTAATTTATGCAAATTTTGAAACTGTAAGAGAAACTAGTGAAGAAAGGTGAAAAACGTCCCCAAGACAAAAGCCTCAACCATGTATGACCTGTAAATACTATGTATAAATACTTATATGGGAAACAAACTGGGAATTGAATTATCAAGCCTCAATTTTCTTATAACCAATAGAAAAATAATCTCTCTCTATAGGAAACTTGTAAATCAAAATCCTAAATTAAAAGAAATTACGAAATTGTAATCATTAAGGCCCATTTATTTCAGTGATGAACACGAATCAGATGTCACTACCAATTAATTAATTAGGTTATTCAAGAATTACCTATTTATGCTCAAGTCCTGGCCATAGGTTTTCCAGAGAGCTGGTACCGTCAACTAAGTCTGTGCAAATAGAAAATTCAAAGTAAGTTTACACAAAATAGAAATACAATCACCCAAAGAAATAAGCAGGTTTGTGCATTTAAATGATAACCCATGAGAGAAACGAATCTGCAACACTCGAACTCGAACCCTGCAACAATTGAATAGAAATTACAATGCTCAATGTAATGACATCAGATATTACTTAAGGGAAATAAATAAAATAATAAGAATACACCCTAACTTTTGTTCTTAGGAAATGACGAAGGGATCCTTGATTCAAAACTAGCCTGACCAAGATTGTTGTTGATGCAAAATTCCTAATATTCCTTATGCAAGAAAACTGTAGATAAATGAGTAAAATTACACTCAGGGGAAAACTATTTCCATCACCTGAACTTGACACGTTCAAAAGTATAAACCCTCTTATCTTAATCATCCAACTAAAAATGCAATGGAAATGTGAATTAGGTCGAGACCTTCTCCATGAATAACAAAGTAAAACAATGGATCAACCAATATAAATATGAAAAATAAACACTATTTTACCTTCGGTAAGAATTAGTGAATAACTTGCAGGATGCTAAAATTTAATAATGTTCCCACCAAAGTCATAACCTAAAAGTGAACCGTCTACTCTAACCAGGAGCTGAGCTTCAATTAACTAATCACTCAAAATTTTTGAAAGCAAGTAAACCATTTGGGAATCAACCCCAGACAAGATGGAAGAGCTCGAACTCTCTAGAAGAATCGAGAGTAGTGAAAAAAAGGTAGGTACATGGTAAACAAAAGCATTCATTTTGTGATCCCAAGATGCACATGACAACCTAGTACATCCGAACAAATAAATATAGTAGCACATAAGCATTTATAAATGTGTGCTATCCACTGTGTCAACAGGACATGTGTCGGATGAAACTCCGACACCTCTTACATCAACTACCCCTGCCCCAAAAAATTAGCGAAAACAATAGCCCATGAAAAATTATTTCATCTCCACAAGAAATTTATACCTCGACGACATTGGTTTATGACATAGTATTTATTATCAGGCGACAACTAATTGAATCTCACGGTGCTATATGTCCTCTGCAGGGACATGATAACTAGCAATTGCCTCAAAAGGTGCAATAAAAGGCTGAAGAAAACTTGAATATACATATAAATTGAATTGAAGAGCAATATCTCATCCTAGAATAAGTGCACAATGGACAAATCAACCTAAGAAAAACACTTCTCGGTTGAAAAACAATATCTAACTAAACTACAAACCAACCTAGAAGTGTTTTTACAATATTTCTCAATGTTTAAATATAGATGATTATCATACTTAAAGTCATAAATATTGTAAATTTATATTTTCAATAATATTTGTAGACAATGTTCTCTTAGTTTTTAAGAACATAGAGAAATTAACCAAACCTAACAAAATGAATAGATAAATGTTCTTGTATATTTATATTGAAAATTTAGAGAAACAAAAATAGATGTTAAATTTCAACATGTTCACACTTCACACTATATGGTAATTTATGTGATGCGCAAATGAAGTTGTTATCTATGCTACTTAGTAATATATTTTTTTCTCATTCAGACAGATTGAGTAATATATGAGTTTTGACTACTCTTTTTGTATGTTTTTATTGTTTTTTTTCCAGTTTTGAACAAAGTCTTTTGATATGATGGTCATGACTTTTGAGGGTAGCTTCTTTTTTAAGACATTTGGGTCTTTACACTAGTACATGTTAACTTTTTTCCCACGGAAAATTGTTTCTATTGCAACACTTGTGCATTGCTATAGCGACGAACATGACCCCTTTTTTTCGTGGCAAAAATTTCATTGTTGTAGAAACACTTTCCACAGTTCGTCACTATAGCGACAAGAAAAGACATGAAGCGTGTGGTGTTTAGAAAAATCAAGCTGTGTCGATATAGAGACACTTCCCCGTTGATATAGCAACACATCCATCGGCGTTATTCTAACGAACTAAACATTCTATTCCGACAAACTGAATACGCTATTCTGACCAACTGAACAGGCTATTTTGACGAATTGAAGTGGTTATTTCAAGAAAGTGGTGTCGCTATTGCGACGAAGTGGCTCTTATAGCAATGGACTAAAGTGGATATTGTGACAAATTTGTGTCTCTATTGTGACGATGGTCCATCGCTATAGAAATTCCCATGTGTACAAGTCTACGACGGGCTTGCAATACTAGCGACAAAAATTTCAGTTGCTAGTATAGAAAGGCCATCGAAAATTTAAACAAAAGGGCATTGCTATAGCGACATAATTGTTAATTTAAAAAAAACGATGTTGAATTCAGGTCTCAAGGTCTCTCTAAATTCAGGTCTCTCTAAGGTCTCCGGAGAGTTGATACAAGGTCTCTCTAAATTCCTTTATCATGACATGATGTAGCTCAGCAGCAGAGATAAAACCATTTTTATCCTTGTCAAAAAGATGGAATGTTTCCTTCAACTCTTCTTGCGAATCAGTATCCTTCATCTTTCTTTCCATAAGATTAAGAAACTCAGAAAACTCAATGGCACCATTTCCATCTGCATCAACTTTATTTATCATATCTTGGAGCTCTGCTTCTATAGGATTTTTACCTAGAGAATGCATTACAGTACCCAACTCTTTTGTTGTGATACATCCTATATACATGCGCCCTGCCACCAAATATTATACAAAAGGCCACTACAGGAAATGACTGTGGATGGAAAACAAAATCCAATGAAACAGAAATACAGATATCTATCACATCTAGATCATTTTCCCCCAAAGCATCTAGATGTTCATTAATATCAACTATCATCCTTTAGTTGAAAAGGACAGAGAACACGTGGAGCTGCATTTATAGCATGAAAAAGGGGTGTCGAAATGGCTCAAATGTAAACACTCCGCCCCAAAGAAAAAAGCAGGATTTTTCATTGCATCATACAAAAAACAATGTAATAATTTCTACTTAAAATTGTTATTCTACTCAATTACTAGTATATGGGAGAACACCCCTTTCCAACGGGCTTTCAATATATAAAAACTACTAGTTCATGCCCTTGAAAAGTTGCCTAGTTTGGAGTATGTTGTTGTTCTCAATCACAGAACCAGCTTGAAACTAGTAACAAATTGTTACTTATTTCCCCAGGAATAGCCAGAACTTTTCTAAGAGATCAAACCATGCACAAATTTCCCAGAACTGCCATCAAATAGGAAAATCATTGCTACTATGAGGCTGGAACATGCTCTGGTTAGCTTAGATTAACTGCCACATGAAACTAGTTTGTTTAATCCGGTGTCTTAGGATCCATGTTGATATGATCAACAAGCAACCTATAAAGGCAACTTTCTCACATACCTTTAGAAAAAACTCGATCACTTTATTCACTGCAACCTTTGATGATAACTTGTTGATTATCAAACTCAGGCACACATCTAAGATTTTTCATTTCTAAAACTAAAAGAATCTTTGTTAAACCATGAACATTCTAAACATAATTCACCTTAAGAATATCACCTATTAGCATGCGGAATGAGATAGAACCCATTCATGTAACTAAGTGGCATAATTTCCCAACTCCAACTATATGGTGACCTCATGTTCTTATTGTTTTCCAAAATCCTTGTTGTTGAAGGTTGTGTCTAGATGCTCAATTATCCATATACCACCCTACACCAAATATGTTGTTAGTTGAAAGGAAAAAAACCATGGAGAAGGTTGTATCAACCTTGGATGCTAACTCATCCACTCTAGTGGAAGCTTCTACTCTCCCTACAAATTGCTACTACTTGTCCTTCCCCTTAATCTTCTCAAGACACTAAAATGTATAGTTGTCCATCTTGTGCCACTTGAAACACTTCATAGACTCAAGTCTTTCTTCCCCTGATTCAAATAAATTTAATCCTTCTTATTTCCCTTTTAACCCCTCCCATGTCCTTTCTTACCTCTTCTCCTCGCCCTCTGGATGAGGGCTAGATTTTGGATATCCTCCACTCTATCTAAAATTATCTCTAGCATTGTCTCCTATTTCATTAAATCATTTCAAGGGTTCTCAAAGCTGGGAAACTTCTCACACGCATAAACACCTTGAACAAAAAGTTCCCAAGATGATGAGAACCCATTTAATGCTATGGATTCCAATCAAACCTATAGCAGCAAGTTGATCTCTTAACTAAGCGATCTTCATCAAGTAGCTAACCACCATCTCTATATGACCCATGCATGTTTGAAAAATATTTTCCTTCGAGAAATTCATGCGGGAAAAATTCACTCTAACACAGAGTGATCAAGGATTCATACATATTCTTAGCCAACTTTTTCTCTGCAATGCGAGGGATAAAGTGGTTCTTCATAAAATAAAGAATGATTATGTTTTCTTTCACTATTTTCTTCTTTTTTATTGGCCAACTACACTATCAATAAGCACTGTAACCTTGCCCTCGACAAAAATCCAAAGTTCAACCTCCTCCAATAATGTTTTCAATATAACTCGTCACAGTCTTTGAGACCGAGACTAAACCATTCCTGCAACTTCTTAAACACACTTCAACCAAATATACCAACCGGTTAAAAATTAGATCAGTAACCTATCACAAGTGTAGATCAATAACGCAGTCTCTAGAGCTACACGGGCATTTCATACACAAACCCTCAGGTTTGTATGTCTTTATAAGGAACATATTGCTCCAACCCCTAAAGTCTTTTGGGAATCACACCTATTTAAATCCTATGTCAACTCCCTCTTAGAAGCAACAACCTGCTCCATCCATAGATGCCTAGAATATTTTAGCTCTGTAGCTCTAAGAACATGTTAATTTTTTAGTTCAAGGCAAGAAAAATTGTACTCCTAATCAAATCCAAAGAAACCTAAAATTGAAAACCTATCTAAACCATTGAAAGGAATGCTAGATCTGTAAACACATCAATAACTGAAAATTATTACAGCGATCGCTGAGTACAAAATCTAAATCACTCAATCACAAATCTATCTTTTTTATAAACTAAGAGAAGAAAAAGTAATGCAATAGCCAAAACCCTATCTTCTCTATCCCATGCACAATACTCAAGTTAGGAAGACAAACCTCACCCTACTCACTACCTAGAAGAGTGGGCCCAGGGATGCATGAAAACGCAACCTAGAAACCAACACTTAGCTAAATCTGGAAACTATTCTAGCTCATGTTCTTTTGTCCAAACTTAGAAAAATGTGATAAAACCAAACTCAAAAGTATTTTTTTAATATAAAAAAATATAAGTTACAAACCCTTCCTCAACTAAAAAATCACTTAGATAAAAAATTCTAATCAAAGGTTCATGGATTCATTTTCACAAAGTCAAAGGAAGTAGGGCAGAGGAAGAAACCAGTTATGACCACAACACCAGTTCAAGAAGAATAATGGTCTTAGAAAATATAAAATATGTCTTAAAGTAGGAATCATACTAATCAGGGAAGATGCACTGAAGCATTTGCAATTGTACTTGTTGATTAAGGGCAGGAACATGATTATGAACCAGGGTTTTAATCATATTTCTTACTGTAATCAAGGAATTGGATGGAATATACTTAGATTATTGCTTTACCAAGTTATAAATATATGTAAAAAGAAAGGTGTTTCATTATCCAGATAGTATATAACACTAGTTCAAGAAGAAGAATGGTCTTAGAAAATATCAAATATGTCTCAAAGTAGGAATCATACAAATCAGGAAAGATGCATCGAAGCATTTGCAATTGTACTTGCTGATTAAGGGAAGGAACATGATTATGAACTAGGGTTTTAATCATATTTCTTACTGTAATGAGGGAATCAGATGGAATATACTTAGTTGCTTGCTTTACCAAGTTATAAACCTATGTAAAAAAGGAAGGTGTTTCATAAGCCAGATAGTATATAAAATTCATTTGGTATCAAAAACTGTCTTTTTACTCTCTTTTTCAAGCAAACACACGAAGAAAAGAAGTATACGGTACTTTCGCAGAACCTACACAAAGACCTGTTATTGAGCATATAGATGTAGTTCATATCAAACAAATGTACAATCAAATAGTGACTAATATAGAAATTGATAGAAGCTTGGAAGAGGAACACATGTAAACAAAATAACAATTTCAGTCATTGTTGTGATAGAACTGTAACCATATTTTTTAACTGGAACTAAAACTAGCATCAACTTTGGTGTTGACAACGTCATCATAAACTCTACTAGTTGATTATTAGCCACTAGATAAGAAATCAAATTTAATGGACAAAGATAAAAAATTCACATATGTGCTAAACAAGCCAAATATAATACAACTGAAGAAACTACTTCCATGGTGAACCCAATGAACAATATTGTAACCTGGGCAATGATGAAAAGAAACCTCTTTCCATTTGCATTCATTTCACAAGACTCACTCAAATGCTGAATATATTTGTAATGAAGTTGCACCATATTTTGACCCCTGGAGATTGAGAAAATTACAAAGGAATAACCGAAACTATGTATTTGATATGTTGATCCATTCTATGAATTGGGTTTTTGTTCTAGAAAATCATTGAGACTCATCAAATACTGATGCAAGACACCAATTCTGTATTTTGCGTAAACATCCTACCAAACAACTAGTAGGGCGTTGTACAAAATCAAATTGTTAGCATTTCCTTTAATTTTAAAAATAGCATTGGCTTATAGGAAAATGAACATGTTCTTATGTACAATGTATCTATAGGTTATCTATGCAGAACATCAAAGCTACTTGAGAAAAGAAGAGAGAAGGATCTATTTGCTAAAACTAGTTATACACACATTCCCTATTTTGCAATGAATTAGGACATGATGATTTCTTATGTCTGCATCACAACATGTTAGAATAATCAACCCATAGTTACCCATATTTGACATTAATTAAATCATTTTTGTCTTATTCCTAGAATCCTAGATTCCCTCTCTATGCTAGTTGACTTCTACATGTTCCTAGAAGTTAATACTTGCTAAAATGGGTCATGGAGTGATTTGGAATCATCCTGGAAACATATTCAGCATGTCTACTTTATTCCTAGATCCTTAAAGTGCATATCTTCTTTTTCTGAAATCTACCTTGCTTTATAGCTGTTTTAAGGCATAAAGGAAAAACTAGTCTAGGGGAAATTACCTTGTTTTTTGACAAGATCATCCTCCTTCCTTTTCTCCATACAAAAGCATGAATGATTTGTATTTCCACCACATATTAGCTTTCCCACTTGCTTTATCTAATTTGTGAGGATCTTCACGGATTTGGAAAGTCCTTTTTGCACCTATGGGGGATTTGACTTGTTTTAGTAAGCCTGCTTTTTTACCAATTCGAATAGCAACCTAGTGATTTTGAATCTCTCATGTAATTATATATTTAAGCAGCCTATTACTTCATATGGTTGGATAATGTACACTTATTCAATACAAGATTAATTTATGCTCCAATTTCAGTCTCATTTTGTGTGAATTTTGCATGTTTGATTAGCAATTTTGTGAGTGTAATTGATCTATCTCTTGGGTTTGATTTCCACATGATATAAGAGCCTTTGTGGATCGATTTATCTCCTTACAAATTGTTATTGTAGTTTCGACACCACTGACTGGGAGCGGATTCTGCTGACCGAAGGGCACAGGAGCTAAGATATGGACCAATCTCAAAGGATCATCTTGACTCCATTCAATTTCTTCGAATGGAAAGCTGAGATGGAGATATTGTTGATAGAGAAAGGTATCTATAGGGTTACCATGGCTACTATGGCAGAGCCCAAATTCTGCTGCAGACAAAATCAAATGGCACAACAGGAGGGATGAGGCCTATGGTCTTTTGTGTCTGAGTATTTCAAGAGACCTCCTCTTCCATATTGATTCATTGACATCTCCTAATGAGGTGTGGGAGAAGCTTGAAGATATTTCTGGAAAGACAAATGAGATGAGAGGACATCAAATCAAGAATGAATTGATCTCCTTGAATCACAGTAGCTTCAAATCATTGCAACTCTATTTTACCAAGTTTAAGGCCCTTGTTTTGCAGTTAAAACAATGTGGGATTGAAAAGGAGGAGAAACTACTTTTGACCATTCTATCAAAGCTTGGTCCTAACTATTCAGAGTTTGTTTCGACCTTCTATGTCACTAAATTGACAGATCGAACTTGGAAGATGCCTAATCTTGTTGAGTTCAAGGAATCCCTCACTCAGGAGCAAGATAAATCGGTGCTGATGGGCACCATCAAACCTTACAAAGACCAAGATTTGGTTTGCTGGAGATTCAAAGGTGGATTCAAAAAGCAAGAAAAAAGCTAAAAATCCACCTTATCAAAATAGAGACAAGGAAAAGTTTCAAGAGGAGTCCTTTGGCTCTAAGAAAAACCCCTAGAAGAAGAAGAACAAAGGAGAAATGAGCAAGTGCACATACTGCAGTAAGGGATATCATCCTAAGAGCTCTTGCATGGAAAAGCAGATAGACATGTTGACCCAAATCCTGGAGAAGAACAATGTCTCCCTTCCTGATTGCTCAAAGAAGAGGTAAGGAGGATCAAATTCAAAAGACAAGGAGAGAGTACATGCCTTGGTAAAGGCACCTCAAGCTCACCTAGTTTCATCATTGATTCTGGAGCTTCTAGACATATGGTTTTGAAAAAAGAGATCTTCTCTTGTCTTGACATGTTGAAATGTCCACTAATAGTTTTGGGAGATAACTCTCTGACTGACAGTATGGGAAAGGGTAGGATTCATCTTGACCATGGTAATTTCAATAATGTGTTGTATGTTCCAGGTCTTGCCTCTAATCTCTTGTTAGTGTATCAGATGACTCACACTAGGTCTCCAAAGAAAGTCATCTTCTCCCCCAATGAAGTTGAAATCACTGAGATTTCGAATGGTAAAGTCATAGAAAAAGGTGTTGTTGATCACACTTCAAAGGTATACAATTTTTCCCATTTTCTACCCTACTCAAACCCATCTACTCTTCTTACTCATGTTAATGAAGCAAGCAAGCTTTGGCATGAAATATTTGGCCATCTTAACTACAAGTATTTTTCTGATTTGAGTGAAAAATACATGGTCATAGGGTTACCAAAGATCAAGTTTTCTTAGGGATTCTGTCAAGGTTGTATCTTAGGAAAACACCCAGAGCACAAGTATGAGAGAGCTAGTCATGAGAGAACCTTTGCACCTCTTGAGTTGATCTATAGTGACATTGCTGGTCCATTCCCTCATATGTCCATGATTCAAGCCAAATATGCACTCACCTTCATGGATGACTTTTCCAAGTATTGTTCGGTTCACTTCCTAAAGCACAAGTCTGAAGTTTTTGACCTTTTAAAGTCTTTAGAGCCTTGGTTGAAAACCAGTCTTGGAGGAAATTCAAGATCCTCAGATATGACAATGGTGGTGAGTATGTCAATTCTGAGTTCATCTAGTATTGCAAATATGCAAGTATTCAGATGCAACATTCTATCCCTTATACACCATAGAAAAATGGTGTTGTTGAGAGAAAGAACATATCTGTGAAGGAGATGGAAACTTGTATGATGGAGGCTAAAAATTTGCCACCAAAGTTTTGGGCTAAAGCTATAAACTGTGCATCCTATATACAGAATAGGGTTCCACATAAGCAACTTGATGGTATGACTCCTTTTGAATCTTGGAGTGGGCACAAACCAGATGTGACCCATTTCAGGATTTTTGGCTCAAAGCCTTAGGCTAGAATTCCAACTAAAAAGAGGAAGGATTTGCAACCCTAGAGCCAAGAGTGCCTATTTGTTGGGTATTCTAAAGATTCAAAAGAATAGAAGCTGATAAACTTGAGCACTAACAAATATTTAATTGAAATAAGTGTTCAGTTCGAAGGAGAGTCTTTAGCAGCAGTTGAAGTTGGAGAGTCCTCTTCACCACCACATCCATTGATTGTAAGTGAGGAGACTAATGAGTTTTATGATTCTGATATGTCTAATAATGATGAATTAATTGAATATCCTAACATCCCTACAAGACCAAAGTGGGAATCAAGGACCATTCATGCAGCTGGGTAACTATCTGGAAATCCTAATGACACTAGGAGGATTAGATCTCAATTTGAGACTGCCCTTTCTCTGAAAGATCCTCTATTTGCCGAGAAGTGTTATTTGATGATAGATTATGATCCATATAAATATGAATATGCAGCACATGATCCAATATGGAAAACATCCATGAAAGAAGAATTCAGCTCGCTCCAAAAGAACAACACATGGGAACTGGTTGATCTCCCCCCAGGGAGAAAGCTAGTGAAGTGTAAGTGGGTATTCAAAACTAAGTTTGCTGCTAATGGTTCACCTTTCAAATATAAGGCAAGATTGGTAGCCAAGGGCTACTCTCAGGTACATGGTATTGACTACAATGAGACCTTTGCACCAGTGGAAAAGATGGACTCCATAAGGCTTTCCCTAGCCATTGCAGCTTTGAAGCAGTGGGAGGTACATCACATGGATGTAAAGTGTGCCTTTTTGAATGGATATCTGAATGAATAGATTTATATGCAGCAACTAGGAGGTTTTGTATCTAATCCATCTTTAGTGTGCAGGTTGAAGAAATCATTGTATGGGCTCAAGCAAGCCCCCAGGGCTTGGTATGCCAAGATTGATGGCTTTCTGTTGTCACTGAGTTTTGTTTGATGCAAGTATGATCCTAATGTATATTTGAAGCTGATTCATGGTTCTTTAATTATTATTGTTCTCTATGTGGATGACCTACTGATTACAGGAAGTTCAAAGAAAAAGATTGCCTCCTTGCAGGATCCAATGAACCATGCCTTTTCTATGACAGATTTGGGATTGTTGAGCCAATTCATTGGTCTTGAAATTGATCAATCCCAACATGGAATCAAGGTTCATTAGTCAAAGTATGCTTCAGATTTTCTCATAAAGTTCACCATGAAATATTGCAAGCCAAGCAAGACTCCATTCCTTTCAGGAGTTAATATTGAAGAAGCAGGTTCTTCATCTATGGTAAATAATACACTGTATAGGCAATTGATTGGGTGTTTTATTTATATTACACATAATTGACCTGAATTATCTTATGCAGTTAGTGTGGATTAAAGATACATGGATCAGCCTCATGAGATCCATTGGAAAGCAGCCAAGAGGATCCTAAACTTTGTTCAGGGAACAAGGACTCATGGGATTTTCTACAAAGCAAAATCTGACTTAGAGCTAGTTGGATTTACTGACAGTGATTGGGAAGGTGGCAACAAAGATTGAAATTATACCTCAGGATATGTGTTCATGCTTGTAGAAGTAGAGTGCCATAGCACTCTCATCTACAAAGGCAGAGTATAGAGGAGTTGTAAATGCAGATACTCAATGTTTATGGTTGCAGGGGATACTTGGAGAATGTGGATTTGAATCAGAGTTTTCAACAGTAATTTATTGTGACAATCAAAGCACCATTAAAATATCCACTGATGCATTTCAAAGACAAAGAACCAAGCACATTGAGATCCATATGCACTACATCAGAGAGCTTGTGCATGATGGTACCATTGCTCTACTCTACTATGCATCCTCAGAACAAGTAGCAGACATCTTCACCAAAGTATTCTGTGAGAAGACCTTTAGTAATCTCAAATCACTATTGGGGATTGCTGATCATGTGGTGAAGAATGATTAATGACAATATTTCCAAAATTTTGTTTTCCTGTCCATGTTTAAGGGAGGATTTTCCCACTGGGTTTTTGCCTCTTTCCTTGGTTGTATGGACATGCAGTATGGAAAAGGGTGACTAAGCCTTGTTGTGAGGCCCTATAATTGTCACGTCCCCATGCCTCCGACCGGCAGAGAGGACGCGACTAGGAGCTTATTCAGGCCGGGCTAACCGCCCATGAACATGTACAGGCTTAAAATACAGTGCTGAAATGCTGAAACAGAATGCTGGGAAAGAATGCGTGACAGTATAACATGCATAATTTAATTTTTCATCATACACAGATTAATTAATTCATTTTGCACAAATGCAATTGTATATTATGCGCAGCTATGATTATCTATCTTGCACAGCGGAATCAATGTGCATTCAACAAGCAGAATTCAACATGTTCATTTCATTTTTAATTAACAGTAAATATAGAATTGCAGAGGTAAAATACACAAGATCACTTATCTTATGAACGCCTTGCTCCGCAACCAGCTACGTCGCTGCAACGTTCCACCCAACCATAGGCCAGCGTGCTCCTTAATCTCTCAGCAGCGCTGCCACCCCCGAGCTGGGCATGATTCTCCAAGGAATAAGGGAACTAGCAGACTGACACATAGCCAAAGGTAACCCAAAACATAGCCAAGCCAACTAAGTTGGGTTTATCAGGCCATCCAGGAGTTGGAGAAGGCAATTGCTAAGCTAGTGAGCTCCTTATAGAGCCAAGAACACCTACACCAAAACTAGCCTGACCTCTAAGACACCCATCCACACCCAACACAAGGAATCCGTCCCTTCTCTGCTACACAGTCCCTCAGGCCCTGCATTCCCTTCCAGTGCTATTCAGGGGTGATGGAGAAGAAGGCCAGCCCTCTAGTCTTGACTGCGTGGTTTCTAGCACCAGGTTTATCAAGCAACCAAGCCAAAATCCTTACTCCTCACACAGTCCAAAAGACCAACCATTGCACTCGGAAATCAATTCAGCTCTCACAGCTTAAACAGTAAAAATGAATTACACAGCCCCATACATAACAACAAAAATGGCTCACAATGTGGGGGACAACACACAGTCCTGAGGTTTATCAGGGAAACCAACTCACAGCAGGGAAAAACGTCCCAAATAGCTAGTGCGTGAGGCCCAAAAGTTGTTGAGACAGTAAAAAACGTGAATGGCTCTTCCCAGCCATGGTAAAAACACATGAATTCACAAGAAACGTGAATGGAAAATGCACTAGCAGCTCCAAAAACGTGAGGAAGACAACCTAGGCCCTGGCATTACAAAAACGACCTCCCATCCATGGGAAAAATGAAGCAAACAGCCAAAAACGTGGAAGGAATCACACAGGAAAAACTCCCTCTGCTCCCAAAACGTGAATGCCTAGCAGAATTGCATACGTTTTTGGGCATTTTTCTTGCCAAGGAAGTCAGAACACGATTTTCCAAAAATGGGTCTCTGCCCAATTCGAATTTGGTTGCCCATACTCTTCCCCTTCCATGCATTAACTAACTCAACCACATTCTGGCATAAATAAATGATTGGGGAAAAAGACAAGAAAGGTAGTTGACAGCTTGGGTGGGTTTCCTCATAGACATTTGGCTTCTCCCCATTGGCTAAGGATTGACAAATTCCCAACCCTACATCCTTATCCTTGGAAAAATCATGCCCCATTCGATTTGGTTGCCGCGACCGTAGCTGGTTGTGCTCATTTTAATTAATTATAGATGCATATTTACATGATGCTGAAACTTAATATGTGCCGCACGCCCCGATATTCAATCGGTGACGATTTAAATCCCAAAACATAGCATAGTCGATCAATGGCGGGGCCTTGGCCTTTAGCTCCACACCATGATCCTTTACAATATATACATCATATACATCTAATGTAACGGGGGAAAGACTGGGACGTGACATTCCCCTCCCCCTTCAATAGCACTGTCCTCAGTGCTTTACAAAATTGAACAAAAGCTACACTGGCATCGCCTCAGTGTTCCGCAGAATTGAACAAAAATGGATGTGCCAATCGCATGGCATCCTCCAGCTCCCATGTAGCCTCTTCAGG
>LPNX010763824.1:217848-228910 GCA_001517045.1 Pseudotsuga menziesii
TTCTCTTAGTTCCAGTGGCTAGCTGAACTAACCAAGACTTCCTATGCTTTACTTTATTAAAAGCACACATATCCACTACTCTAGGAGTAATGTAACTGTGAGTAGAACCAGGGTCAATTAAAATAGAAACAGATTGCTCAGCAATCTTACCTGCTACTTCAACCACAGCTGACTGGTGATCTGCCTGACGGTCCTCTAGTGCTGCATAAATCCTAGGAACTTCCCTTGCTACTTGACCCACCGTTTCTGCTTCTTGAACGTTATAAGCTGGTCTGGCACTCTCATTCTCGAGTGGGCAATTTCTGCGCATGTGGGGTCCTCCACATTTCCAACATTGAAGCGGCCCTCTATTCTGTTGTGGATCTTTAGGATTCTCTCCGGTCACTCCAACTGGCTTACTCGCAGCTTGAGATGGCTGCTTCTGCTGATTCCTGAAGCTATAAGGTTTAAAACCTTTCTTTCTCTGGTCAAACTTCTCATTCTTCTTGTCCTTCCATGCCTTATGGTAATCCGGCTTACCTTTGCTTTGCTCATAGCAATACTTAGCCTTCCTTATTGCTTCTTCAAGAGTTCTAGGCTCATAAAACTCAATTCTATCTTTATAAGACTGAGGTAATCCACTTAGAAAACGCTGGACCTTTACTTTTTCATCTCTGATGTATCAAACATACCTCAACAGCTCCAAAAACTTGTTAGCATACTCCTCCATGGTCTGCTGTCCCAATCTCAGCTCATGGAACTCCTTGATCTTGTCATCATAGTACCTGTCAGATAGATATTTCTGCTTAAAATACTTCTTGAACTGCTTCCACTTCAGTCTCCTTTCACTGATCCTCTTTACTTGCTTGAAGTGTTCCCACCAAATGGATGCTCTTCCATTCATATTGAATATGGCAACTCTTGCCTTCATGTTTCCTGAATAGTCATGTACTTGAAAGTACTTCTTAATACCAAGAACCAAGCTTCAGCCTCTTGTCCAGTCTTTATCTCACCATCAAACGTAGGAGGTTTAGCTTTCTTGAATTCATCTCGAGAGCGATCCCGGTGGTGTCTCTTCCTTTTCCTTTTATGAGAAGAGAAGCTCGAATTCCGGCTGGATTCTTCTGAATCAGATGACCCACTAGGAGTCCTTCTCCTTCTCCTAGTACTGCTCTTACTGCCTTCTGGTCTTGCTGTACCTTGTCCAGAGTCTATCTTCTTATGCAAGTCTGTCAAACTCTGCAACATTGCAGCATTCAACTGATGCTGCTCTTCTTGAGCTTTTATTAGGCTTCTCATAGTGGCTGCAACATCTGGTGGTGTCTCTTGGAATCTCCTTCCATTAGACTCAATGTCATCATTTCTATTACGGGCATTTTCTCCCATGGTATCTTCTGCTCTCTCGTAATAATTCTGAGCATCATACCCATCCTGGGTTCTCATACTGAACCGCAACTTACTTACCAAACTGCACTACCTGGAATACTGCCCTGGAAGGTGACTATGTCTCTGCAAACGTGTTAATAACAACACAATTGTTAGATGTATAATATTGCTACAAATAAACATTACTTACCTTCGCCTGGAATAATCATAAAATAACAAATTTGCTCAACATAGAATTTTTTTTGTAAATTGTTGATTTTCGCGCAATCTAGCGCATAAGATCGCTGCCAATTTCTCTTATTTTCGACCTTGAAATTCCCCTGAAAAACAGTCAAAAATCCTTCTGAAATTAGTTAAAATCGGCCCCCAAAATTATCCTTCCTTCCGCAGTATCGGCTCTTGGGAGCATCAGCACACCCGCTGTATCGGCTCCTCCATCATTCTCCCTTCCGCCGAATCGGCCCCCCGGAAGCTCTAACCTTCCGCCGTATCGGCTCCGGTTCCATTCTCTCCCCCTCAGTGTCGGCTGTCGGCTGTATCTCTGATCGGCTGTCGGAAGCCTCTGGAGTCGGGCGGTCTATTCATCTGCGCAGCCGCAATGGCGGCTCCCCCGGAAGTTCCAGCCTTCCGCAACGTCGGACGTCGGAGCATTCTTTCCTCCGCAACGTTGGACGCTCGAAAGCTCCGAACCTTCCGCAACGGTGACTCGCACAAAGTCCCAAACCTTCCGACGTCGGGCGTCGGCTGACTCTCGCATCGGGCGTCGGATGTCTTCAGCTTCCGCAACGGCGGGCAGAAACTTCATCAGTTCGCCCGCAACGGCGGACGGAAACTTCCTTCAATGGCCCAACCGTTCCATACTTAGCCAAAAAAAAATTTGAGATTTTTCTGCGGCATCGGCGATCGGGCGGATCTCGATTCGGGTGTGAGATTGCTTCGCTGGCCGCAACGGCGGATGGAAATATTGTTGTCTCACCCGCAACGACGGAGGTTAACTCCGTGAATCTTTCCGCCACGGTCGGACATCGGGTCACTTTCCTTTCCGATTTCTCCGATACTTAGACCAATTTCGTGGCTTTTTCTCCCTTAACGTGTCGGCGATCGGAGGTCTTTACGATCGGCTGTGGGATCGCTTTGCCACCCGAAACGTCAGATGGTAAAATTCATAAACCCTTCCGCAACAGCGGACGGGGACTTCATGAAACCTTCCGCAACAGCGGACAAGAACTTCGTGAGACCGTCCGCAACGGCGGACAGGGAACTTCTCCTGACCCTCCGACTGTTCACAAAAATTTCCCAATTTCGAATTTTTCACAGTCTTCCGCTTCTTCCATTGGTCCGACTTAGCCAAATTTTCTCAATTCTTTGGTTCACTGCTGTTCTACTGGACAGAGAAGGTAATTCTACCTTCTGTCACTGCATATTCTTGTCCCATAGAGGCCCATTGCTGCAACTCAGCGCTCTGATACCATTAACTGTCACGTCCCCATGCCTCCGACCGGCAGAGAGGACGCGACTAGGAGCTTATTCAGGCCGGGCTAACCGCCCATGAACATGTACAGGCTTAAAATACAGTGCTGAAATGCTGAAACAGAATGCTGGGAAAGAATGCGTGACAGTATAACATGCATAATTTAATTTTTCATCATACACAGATTAATTAATTCATTTTGCACAGATGTAATTGTATATTATGCGCAGCTATGATTATCTATCTTGCACAGCGGAATCAATGTGCATTCAACAAGCAGAATTCAACATGTTCATTTCATTTTTAATTAACAGTAAATATAGAATTGCAGAGGTAAAATACACAAGATCACTTATCTTATGAACGCCTTGCTCCGCAACCAGCTACGTCGCTGCAACGTTCCACCCAACCATAGGCCAGCGTGCTCCTTAATCTCTCAGCAGCGCTGCCACCCCCGAGCTGGGCATGATTCTCCAAGGAATAAGGGAACTAGCAGACTGACACATAGCCAAAGGTAACCCAAAACACAGCCAAGCCAACTAAGTTGGGTTTATCAGGCCATCCAGGAGTTGGAGAAGGCAATTGCTAAGCTAGTGAGCCCCTTATAGAGCCAAGAAAACCTACACCAAAACTAGCCTGACCTCTAAGACACCCATCCACACCCAACACAAGGAATCAGTCCCTTCTCTGCTACACAGTCCCTCAGGCCCTGCATTCCCTTCCAGTGCTATTCAGGGGTGATGGAGAAGAAGGTCAGCCCTCTAGTCTTGCCTGTGTGGTTTCTAGCACCAGGTTTATCAAGCAACCAAGCCAAAATCCTTACTCCTCACACAGTCCAAAAGACCAACCATTGCACTCGGAAATCAATTCAGCTCTCACAGCTTAAACAGTAAAAACGAATTACACAGCCCCATACATAACAACAAAAATGGCTCACAACGTGGGGGAAAACACACAGTCCTGAGGTTTATCAGGGAAACCAACTCACAGCAGGGAAAAACGTCCCAAATAGCCAGTGCGTGAGGCCCAAAAGTTGCTGAGACAGTCAAAAACGTGAATGGCTCTTCCCAGCCATGGTAAAAACACATGAATTCACAAGAAACGTGAATGGAAAATGCACTAGCAGCTCCAAAAATGTGAGGAAGACAACCCAGGCCCTGGCATTACAAAAATGACCTCCCATCCATGGGAAAAATGAAGCAAACAGCCAAAAACGTGGAAGGAATCACACAGGAAAAACTCCCTCTGCTCCCAAAACGTGAGAAAACTGAAAAACGTGAATGCCTAGCAGAATGGCATACGTTTTTGGGCATTTTTCTTGCCAAGGAAGTCAGAACACGATTTTCCAAAAATGGGTCTCTGCCCAATTCGAATTTGGTTGCCCATACTCTTCCCCTTCCATGCATTAACTAAAGCAACCACATTCTGGCAGAAATAAATGATTGGGGAAAAAGACAAGAAAGGTAGTTGACAGCTTGGGTGGGTTTCCTCATAGACATTTGGCTTCTCCCCATTGGCTAAGGATTGACAAATTCCCAACCCCACATCCTTATCCTTGGAAAAATCATGCCCCATTCGATTTGGTTGCCGCGACCGTAGCTGGTTGTGCTCATTTTAATTAATTATAGATGCATATTTACATGATGCTGAAACTTAATATGTGCCGCACGCCCCGATATTCAATTGGTGACGATTTAAATCCCAAAACATAGCATAGTCGATCAATGGCGGGGCCTTGGCCTTTAGCTCCACACCATGATCCTTTACAATATATACATCATATACATCTAATGTAACGGGGGCAAGACCGAGACGCGACAATAATTTTCTGATATTTACTCATGAAATCAGGATTAAGGGGGGGTGTTATAATAATCAACCCATAGTTACCCATACTTGACATTAATTAAATCATTTTTGTCTTATTCCTAGAATCCTAGATTCCCTCTCTATGCTAGTTGACTTCTACATGTTCCTAGAAGTCAATACTTGCTAAACTTGGTCATGGAGCACTTTGGAATCATCCTAGAAACATAGATAGCATGTATCCTTTATTCATGATTCCTTAAATCGCATATCTTCTTTTTCTGAAAGCTTCCTTGCTTTACAATTGTTTTAAGGCATAAAGGAAAAGCTATTCTAGGGGAAATTGCCTTGTTTTTTGAACACATCATCCTCCTTCCTTTTCTCCATGCAAAAAAATGAATGAGTTGTCTTTCCACCACATATTAGATTCCCCACTTGATTTAGCTAATTCATGAGGATCTTCATGGATTTGGAAAGTCCTTTTTGCACCTATGGGGGATTTGACTTGTTTTAGTAAGCTTGCTTTTTGACCAATTCAAATAGAAACATAGTGCTTTCAAATATCTCATGTAATCATATATTTGAGCAGCCTATTACTTCATATGGTTTTCTAATGTACACTTATTCAATATAGGATTAAGTTATGCTCTAATTTCAGTCTCCTTTTGTGTGAATTTTGCATGTTTGATTAGCAATTTTGTGAGTGTAATTGATCTATCTCTTGGGTTCAATTTCCACACAACATATCAAGGAAACTAGTCAATTCCAAATGGAAGGGGAAAATTACTTAAGAAGCACGTCAGAATTCAACAACAATTTACTCATATAACCACACTCCATCAAATAATTCCTACAAAGTAAAATTTTCAATGCATCTCGGACATCATCCTCAGAAATACCTATCATAGGTTCCCGGCATGCAGAAGATAAGTTAGAAGATTATCAGAAATTTTTTCTAATCCACGATGACAAATTAAAAGTTCAAAAAAATACTTAAAAATATAGGCATAAAACTGCGAATAATGATGGACCAGAAACTATGTTCTGGATAATGAATTCAACTAATGAATACTAACTCAATACAAGAAAACCAATGTTCACAAAACAAAGTTTCGACATGTGAAGTTTTCAAGCACTACATATTTAAATTAATGTAAAGAAACAACAAAATGCTTTACTAGTAATTTAAGGGACAACCTCATAAAAAACGAAAGAGTGGGAGAGCGAGGGAATTATATATTACCACAAGAAAAATAAATAAATAAATAAATTAAGAATTAATAGTACAGTCTAGTATATGGAATCCAACCCATATTTGTGTAAACAACTATACATTCATTTACTACAAAGCCAACCTATTTTTTTTCCAGCAACTAATAGCAAGCTACCCTTATTTATGACTGAGCTGAAATTGTTTAAAGGTGTACAGAGTCTGAAATAGTATAGACAGGGGAAGGATGGGAGTCACTTTCCATCATAAAATCAAGCATTAGCTCTTCTAATGAATGCACATATCTTATTCTAATAGAAACAATTTCATCCTTTCATAATAATAATTATTGGAATATTCAAAATCAGGCTATTTGGAACATAAAACATCAAAATATTCCTTGTAAATATGCTACATCATTATTTCTAAAACAATAAATTGATTTTGAGGAATAGTTACTGGGTCACCACTCTTTAGCGATGCCCTTTTTAAAACTAATAAAAAATGTATTATTATTAGAAATTAAGAAAGAATCATCCTATATAATATATACCACCAAAGGACCAGAGCACATATCATTGATGACTTTTCTTTCCAGAATATATTGAGACCCAAAATCCAAACTTTGGATTTGTTTCCTTTTCAAGAAAATAGAAATTGGATTTGTTTCCTTTTCAAGAAAATAGAAAGCATTAAACTTAATCCACTGCATAAAAATACCAAAGAATATAGTTAAACATACGCTCAAAGTATTGGCATAACTTCAGGTTATGATTATCTTTTATGGTGGGGGAAATTGGTTTGGCCATTTACCACATGTAAATGAATCAAGAGTCAAATTAACATGAGAATATTTTCTTCTGCAAATAAAGTTACTAACCTATGAATCATCAGCTAGTCAACAATTCTAAGAAATATTGAAATTATTTGATTTGTGATATACACAAGAAGCTTTTGGACTCCATAAACTGAAATTTATAGTTGGTTATCCTCTACCAAAAACTCTTGAGATGATAATCATCACTACAATGAAAGTTTTGTCAATACTTACAAGCACTAATTCACTTGAAAAAAATTAACAAAGAGTGCATTGTGGATGAATTTTCTTAGTTTCTATCATCAATATTTAAATAAATAGATACAAGTGCAAACATTCAATTAAGTTATATGATCAACACAGCATGGGATCAAATTAATTCGACATTAGAATAGTAAGCAATTCCACATCCTTCAATTGATTGTACCTTGATGCATTGATTGTCATCTTCCATAAGCTACAATACCCAAACCAGCAGGCTATGTGAAAATGCTTCAAGGACCACAATGAAATTTTATATTGGAAGTACATCTTACCCACTAATGCATTGTTTTTGCATGCTTCATTCCACTGTTGCTGAAAGGAGAAACACTTTCGCTCATACAAGGACTTTATTCTCTCAATGTGCCAATCAACAAGGATGACTCTCCCAATTGTTGCTTCTTGAAATAGTCATGAGAATCATCCTGGAAAATTGAATCAGTATAGATTTAGAAATTACCATAAAAGAAATAAACAATTAGAGAAACCACTAAAGAAAATGCAAGTTTGAAAGACAAACACTCCTACTACGGGCTTCAGCGTGTCTTCTATAATATCACGAGCTTGTTTCAACTTAGCATCAATTATATTGGCAGGTAATTCAGCCTCAATCAAGATGTGAAAAGATTATTTTAAATTCTCATAACCTAGCTTGTCCCTAAGTTTTTCCTCCTGTAAATGAAAATATTATTAGTAGTGAAAAATATTTATCTTAAAAAAGGACAAAAATAATATTAACAGAATACAAAATGCAAATGATTATAAAAGGATTAAAAAGGGGATCCAAAACTAGTTTTCTTATAAACTATTAGTTCAAACATCCTAGCGGGAACTTGCAATAGAAATGGACACAAGTTTCAATAAAGTTATGATTACTTAAATGATAGGTGTTTTGATGACCAAAACCATTAACCCAAAATGCTAATAATGAACTCCATAGATGTTGAAACATTCAAATACTATTGTCATTACTGTAACATCATGGCCATGTTAAGTAACTTCTAAAGCTACCCCCTTCTTGTTGCATTTCACCTCATTTTTCTTATAAGGGGTGTTGGTTGTGGAGCCTAATCTTCCAAATCCAGAGATATTATTCAGTTGTGATTGTAACACAGGAGTACTGTACACTCGTTCCCCCTACCTTGGGGTTCAGGGCAGCGCCTCGAAAAAGGGGGTTCGGGGGCGGAGCCCCTGAATTTTTTTTTTTGGGATGTGTGTTGGCCAACAGTATTGCGGACCCATGGTATTGGGTTAACCCTAGAATTTTCCCATTGTATTTCCCCTATAAAAGAAAGCATTGTAAATCGATTGAGTATGGTATTGTATTGTATTGGAAGAGAGACTGTGAGAGCGTGAAGAGGAAGTGCAACGGTTTTGTTGCAGGGTGTATCCCTTCATCTTTCTAGAGTGTAATAAAAGGACTGGAAAATTTCTTTGTGGACGTAGCCCATCATTTGGGTGAACCACGTTATATCTGTGTCTCTTTGTAATGTTTTAATGTGTTTTGAATCTTGTTTATTGATTTAACTGTATATCTGTTATTGCTCTGTGATCTTGTTTTCTAACAATTGGCATCAGAGCCAAAAGGTCTATTTGGTTGGTAAACTTGCAGGAAAGAAGGGTTCTTGGTTCGAGTGGGAGCAATGACGGAAGAAGGAAATTTTAGGGTCGAGAAATTTAACGGCCAAAACTATCAGTTATGGAAGATGCAAATGGAGGACTATCTATACCCAAGGATCTATACCTGCCGTTGGGCAGAAAAGCAAAATAGCCGGTGGCTATGAAGGATGAAGAATGGAAGGTTCTTGACAGAAAGGAACTAGGAACAATACGGTTGTGCCTGGCTTCGTTGGTGGCCTTCAATATTTTGAAAGAAAAAACAATAGAGGGTGTGATGAGCGCATTGAGTAAGCTCTACGAAAAACCCTCGACTTCTAACAAGGTATTTTTAATGAAGCGTTTATTTTATATGAATATGTCGGAAGGTGGATCTGTTGCTGACCATTTAAATGAGTTCAATACACTTACCAGTCAGTTCAGTTCTGTAAAAGTGAACTTTGATGATGAGGTTAGGGCTCTTCTAATCTTGTGCTCATTGCCAGAAAACTAGAATAGCTTGGTCATGGCTGTAAGTAACTCTGTCCCTAGTTCAAACACTCTTAAGTTTGATGATGTTGTTGGTGTTATTCTTAGCGAGGAAATGTGAAGAAAAAGCACAGGTGAGACATCTTGTAATGCGTTGACCATGGAGAGCAGAGGGAGACAAAAAGAGAGAGGAAGGAGCCCAGGA
This sequence comes from Pseudotsuga menziesii, assembly GCA_001517045.1. Classification (NCBI taxonomy): domain Eukaryota; kingdom Viridiplantae; phylum Streptophyta; class Pinopsida; order Pinales; family Pinaceae; genus Pseudotsuga; species Pseudotsuga menziesii. The sequence continues at coordinate 227,069 of LPNX010763824.1, forward strand.
AATCACGGCAAGCCTAAAAAGGGAAGATCCAAGTCCAGATTCGGAAAAATAGAGTGCTGGAACTGTGGTAAGAAAGGACACCTAAAGAAAGACTGTAGAGCACCAAAGAAGAAAGGTGAGAGGCAGCAAGAGACTACCCAGGAAGCTAATGTACCAGGTGATGTGTTACAAGATGTTTTGATTCTTGCATTAGATAATACTAGTGATTACTGGGTAGTAGATTCAAGGGCTTCATGTCATGCTACACCCCATAGGAAATTCTTTTATGATTATGTTCAAGGTGATTTTGGGCATGTGTTATTGGGGGATGATGAACCATGTAAAATTGTTGGAAAGGGTAAGGTACGAATTAAGCTAAATAATGGAAATGATTGGTTGCTAAAGGATGTAAGGCGCATTCCTGCTATGAAAAGAAATCTGATATCAACAGGGAAGTTGGTAGATGGCCGCTGTTTGTCTACGTTTGGAGAAACGTGGTGGAAGGTCACTAAAGGATCAATGGTAATTACAAAAGGAGATAGGATAGGTACGTTATATTTATGTCCTCATAATACTGATTATTCTATTTCTGTAGCTTCCACAGAAACAGGTGCAGCGTTGTGGCATCATAGGCTTGGCCACATGAGTGAGAAGGGGATGCAGATTCTCCACTCAAGGAAACTGCTTCTAGATCTGAAGCAGGTAAGTTTGGAATTTTGTGAGAACTCTGTTTATGGAAAATAGAAGAGAGTTAGATTTCTTGAGGTTGGGAAACAAAAGAAGAGTGAAAAGTTAGAGCTTGTCCATACAGATGTATGGGGACCAACTCAGGTACAATCTCTTGGTGGCTCTCGTTATTATGTTACTTTTATTGATGATGCAACTAGAAAAACTTGGGTTTATTGCATTAGATAGAAATCTGATGTGTTTGATACTTTTAAGAAGTGGAAAGATTTGGCTGAGAATGAGACAGGAACAAGGTTGAAATGTCTCAGATCTAATAATGGAGGCGAGTACTGCAGCAAGGAGTTTGATAGTTACTATTCACACAATGGGATTTGTAGAGAGAAGACAGTCCCTGGAACACCCCAAGAAAATGGTGTGTCAGAAAGGATGAACAGAATGATCATGGAGCGTGCAAGGTGTATGAGATTGCATGCAGGGTTTCCCTTACAGTTTTGGGCTGATGTTGTAAACACTGTTGTTTATTTAATAAATAGAGGGCCTTCAAGCGCTTTGGATGGTGGCATTCCAGAGGAGGCATGGACAGGTAAACAGGTAAAATACTCATTTCTGAGAACTTTTGGTTGTGAAGCATTTGTCTATATTGATAAAGATGATAGAACAAAGCTTGAGGCTAAATCCAAGAAATGTACCTTTATTGGATACGGGGTTGATGATTTTGGTTATCACTTATGGGATCTTAAAAATCGCAAAATAATTCGAAGTAGAGATGTAGTATTCAATGAAAAGGTCATGTACAAAGATCAGTTGCAGGGAAAGAAAGAAGAAAAGGAAAACACAGAGTACACAGTGCTTGATGAAATCAAAGAAAATGAAGTTCCGAAAGCACCAGAAAATCAAGAGCAGCAGCAGGTACCTGAAACTCCTGCAACTGTAAGAAAGTCTACCAGGTTAAGTAGACCCCCTGAATGATTCTCTCCTTCACTATATTATTTATTGATGATTGATTATGGTGAACCAGAATGTTTTGAAGAAGCAATGTAGGTAGAAACTAGAAAGAAGTGGGAGCAATGCATGGATGAGGAGATGGACTCATTGGTAAGAAACCAGACTTGGGATCTGGTTAAGTTGCCTACAGAAAAAAGGGTATTGTAGAATAAATGGGTTTACAGGTTGAAG